>ML843809.1:30698-68953 GCA_009831015.1 Picea engelmannii | reverse complement strand
ACAATGAGTACAGAATGTCTATGAATTTCATTCAAAGGGTGAGATTTATCCATAATGAATTTTCTGAAATATGTCGTGGGGAGAGATCAAATGTTGATGTCAAGTTTTGGAAGCAATGTTGTATGGAAATAAGATTCCCACTTGATGATGAAAATACAAAAGAAAAAAATTGCAAAGGAAGTGATATATTTAGAGCTGTAGATAGTTATTTTCAATTGGGATTTAGAACTGGGCAGGTATGGGATTTGATAGATGAGATCTTCACCCTATGGAAAAAAAATTAGTATAAAAAATCAAAGAGTTACGAAGGCTAAACCATTGATATGTGGCACAAGTAAGGCAGGTCCTGACATAAAAAATCTTCCATATGATATGACTTTAACACCTTGAAGATCAATACAAGGAGTGAAGGATGATAAACTTATCATAACTATATTATCATGTGTTAGGTCAAGAGGATTGTCAATGGAAGAAATGTGTGATGAATTTAAAAAGTAAGATTGTTGAGTTGTTTTTATTTATGTTAGGACAAAAAAATTAATATTTTTAGTTTAACATATCAGTTTAACATTATTTTTGTTTTATTTAGTCACAAGGTGTATATGAAAATACAAGAGGAAATGGTTAAGATGTTGAATGAAGAAAGTTGGGATGATGTTAAACTCAACTATCCAGATTCAATCTCTCCGGCAGTATTGAAACAATTTTTTGTTGCATTCAAAAAGGTATGTTGATTTATTACATTCATATTATTCGTTTGAAAGTTAATTTATTTCTATTTTAATAGTTGTACATATATAACTATATGTTTGTTTGTTTCATTAAAGATACCAAAGAAGAATGCAGATGGAGTACTTGAAACTTTCAAAAGTTTTATTCAAAAAGCCAAGTTTGAAAGAGAAAGAAGGAGACGTGTTCAAAAAGTTCAACTTGATGACACCCTTGATCACTGCATTTGGAATGGGCTCGACACTGTTCAATATAAAGTGATATTAGGTGATTTTGAACAACTTGCAAATATTGTTCCTAAAAAAGAATACTCCCTAGTTATTGTAGATATCTCTCATGGTTATAATATCCAAAACATTGGATATGATATTGAGCCTTATACTTACCAAGTTAATAAAGTGGTTATGGGATTTACAGAAGTTACAACATCATTGTTTTGGAGATTTCTAGTATTTCATTTAGACACACAACAAGGATTGGTGCAATCAAGCTTCAAGGGGAAAGAAAAGACAAGGATGCAGTTTATTTGGTAAGAAATTGAAAGTGTACGTTTAGCAATTGAGATTAGAAAACAATTTGATTAATTCACAAGTTAATTGAATTTGCACTTATTTGTGTTACAGGCATAAACCTAATATTTACAGCTCCAATATAGAATCATTTAAACGTGATTTTGAGAGTATACATCTTGCAACCTGGACAAAAGATGATTCTTATAATTCTTTTATTGTCAATGTGATCCGAAAATATCTTTTAAAGACTATGGTTGAGTTTTAAAACATGAGTTCATTAACCATTTAGGAAACTGAGGAAAGGGGAAGAATTAATGATGAAACATAGCAACCATAATAACATATACAGATCTGGAAATAAGCACAAATAAACAACAAACCATAATAGCAAAAGTTGATAACGGAGTTCGGCAATCTCGCCTACGTCTCCAGGCCTTTGTCTCAGTGGGTGAGGCTTTCTTATTTTTGTTCAAAGCTTCAAAAGTACATTATAAAAGTGTTGAATGGATTACAAACTAATTTAGTTGTGTTCTTCTAGATCTCAAGAACCCATCAAAACTAACGTCATTGAAAACGGATGAACGAAGCTCCCAGAAATGGCCCGCAAAGTTGCTCTCCTCAATGGCTTCCCTACATAAAAATGGCTTTGCCTTTACAATTCTTCAGCATTTTCCGATGTTGACCCTTCTCAAGGCTACCAAGAACCTTTGGTTTATATAGGCTTTAATTTGGCAACAAACTCTCAACTTCCCCCCAAGATGTAGCCTCAAAAAGGGCTCCAGATCCCTCAATATTGGCCAAAATCTCTCAAAACTGCTGAAAAAATCAATAAAAATTTGTATTATATGGTATAAAACCCACTTTGGGCATAAATCGGGTGTATCCCCTTTCTCGCGATCCCTCGGTCATATGCGCATTCTCCAAGTGTCCATGGGCTAGCATGCCCCTGGTCGTTAGCCCCCATACTTCGGCCCCTGGGTCGCATGTGTAGCCATGTGCCCACACCTTATCCTCCACGCGCCAAATCTGTTGTAGCCCCTGGTCACGCGCCCTGGTCGGCAGATTAGCCCGGCCGACCAGACGTTATCCCCAACAATCTGCGTTAACAATATATCAACAGTCATATGCATATCCCAACGCGATCGGGGGCTAGGCTCCAATAGTTATCAATGCACGCCAAAATACAAAGGGTGAGGTTACATAGTAGAGTCATGTGGTAGTTTTGCGTCAGGGCTAAGGCTAGGCCCTAGCCCTTACTCTGCCCAACGAACAACCCATTACACTTTAAATAAAACCTTTAGACTAAGCTTGTTAAGTCACATCGTGGGCGGGCTGGTAGTCTGGCCCTGCCAAGTCACTCACCCAGACTGAAGGTCACGGGTTCGACTCCCCGGGAATCCATAACAATTTTTCCAACCACCGACCAATGGAGGCATGCCACGTGGCACCATCACATTCGCCCATATAAATGACACGTGTCAACCAACCATTCGTCCATCTGCTAGCCTACGTGTCTACCCTGCCAGCATGCTATTGTACTTGCCACGTCACTGTACGGTCGTACAAAATGTACAATCATCTGCCACGTCAGCATTGTACGGATTGTATGGACTACACTGTCATAAAAAAAATTGCTTGTTTGGTAAAACGAACAGACTGCGATATCTTTCGCATACGGTGTTCGTTTGAGCCTGTTAAAGTTGTGTTGGGTTCATAACAATGAGGCCTACGCACATGTTCGTTTTGAAGCGATTCAGAGCACTTTGATTTTTAGGCCTTCCTAGACCCATTTTGGTTCATGGATCCATTTTTTTATCGATCCTCTCCACTAAGGCCTTTTGGTCCTCCAAAAGGATACTAACTAATCATCAAGTGCGGGATAGGCCAACCCACTTGTTCTTTGTCTTTAAACTTTGTCCTATGCACCTGTCTCATCAACATCAACTGTAAAACAAGCATGATAACTAACAGCATATTGTTAGCCACTTATACTCTGTCACATATTACTGAAGCCACTATAATCCATGTTGACAACATTACTAATGATAACATCATAAATATTACTGCAAATGAGCTGATATGTTTGTAATACTTGCACGACGTTAGCTTATCTTGAAGCAAAGTGTGATTGATCTTCCATTTTACAATCATCTCATGTTCTTGCTTAAGATAAATTACTTGATTTGGCACAATTATAGGTGTGTTGCTTGCATGAGTTGCCTTTCTTAATTGTTCCATTGTTTGAAGAGATTGATTTTCTTTTAAGTGATGAGCATGTACAACATATTCCTTGCATGCTTTGATTAAGTGATATTGATTTTGTTCCTTGTAGAAGATTGCTTTGTGATCATACAAATAAGGAATGCCTAAGACCATTCCACATTCATTGAGTGGCACCACATCACATGTTACCTCATCCACAAACTTAGATGAAATTGCAAACTTTAATGTGCATTGCTTTGTTATGTACAATTTATGGTTGTTGCTTATCCATTTAAGTGAGTAAGGTTTATGATGCATGTGACTATTTAATCCCAATTGTTTAACCAATTTCTCTAAAATCAAGTTAGATTGAGATCCACTATCTATCAATGTGTCGACCTTAGTATGCCTCATTACGACCCTTATATGAAACAATTTACTTCTAGAATCATAACCATCACCAATTTTACATGTCAAAGCAACTGCTGAAATTTTAGATTCATCACCTGAATCTGATCCCGAGTCTGTTGGTCATGTTGTTGTTGCAATTGTTTGCCGCCCTTTCCTTTCTTTGAACCACTTTGGTCTCTTCTCGGGATGAAATTGCCAACAATGGTCCTCACCATGCCCTTCTTTCTTGAAATGCTTGCAAGAGGGCTTCTCATCCTTTCTTGCCACATAATTTGCCTTATTGCCATTCCACTTCCTTTTGTCCTCTTTTCTCGAAGACAATTCCCCTGATACACCGACTCTTGTTTTCCCTGCCTCAATGTATGTTGCTTGAACAGAAACCTCATCAAGATTAGTAAGTCCAAACATAAATAAAGTGTTACAAATATGTGCAGGTAAACCTCATATATACTTCGTAAGAGTTTCTTGGGTATGTAATGGAATGTCTAGCATTAATGCCATTTTACGAAATCCATCTGTGTATTCTTGCATTGTTTGTCCCTTTCTTAGTTTAAGACCTTGTCATTCAATTAAAGCCTTCTCTTTATAATCCAAAGGATAGAATTGCTTTCTAAGTGCAGAAACAAAAACTTTCCATGATGGAAATACATTACCCACATGTTGTGTGTCATTTTGCAACTTGCTTTGCCACCAGATGAGTGTTTTACCTGCAAGATGAAGCGATGCCAACTTGATTTGAGTTGCCTTGTCCTTGATTTGTTGCACACTGCAATAAACCTCCATCTGTTTGACCCAGTTATCAAACCTCTCTAGATTGACTTCACCATCATACATGGGTAATTCAAATTTCACATCAAGGTTAAGTAAAGGCATTTCATTTTTATGTTTATGGAAATGTTTTCTTGTGGTGGATTTAGAACTTGAACTTGAAGAAGAAGAAGTTGATGGAGAAGAAGGAGGTGAAGGAGGAGTTTGAGGAGGATCCTCTCCTTCTTCACTTTTGACCTTTGAAGATTCACCTAGATTCGATCTCTTCCATTCCAAGTAAGCATCATATAAAACCTTCATCATCTCCGACATGGCGAAGAAAGTATTTCGAAAGTCTTTCTCCTCGTGAGAAAGTCCCTCTTCTGATGCCATCTTCTCACTTTGAGAAGTTCTCTTTCTCAATCCAATCTCAAGATTCTCTTCAACAAGCTCGCCTTCACCATGATTCAACCTTTCCCTAGTAATCATGCAAACTCAAAAACCAACCGTCAACTAGATCTGATACCACTTGATCCGAAAAGATCTTTTAAATACTATGGTTGAGTTTTAAAACATGAGTTCATTAACCATTTAGGAAAGTGAAGAAAGGGGAAGAATTAATGATGAAACATGGCAGCGATAATAACATATACATATCTGGAAATAATCACAAATAAACAACAAACCATAACAACAAAAGTTGATAACAGAGTTCGACAATCTCGCCTATGTCTCCGGGCCTTTGTCTCAGTGGGTGAGGCTTTCTTATTTATGTTCAAAGCTTCAAAATTACATCATAAAAGTGTCAAATGGATTACAAACTAATCTGGTTGTGTTCTGATAGATCTCAAGAACCCATCAAAACTGACGACACTAAAAACGGATGAATGAAGCTCCCAGAAATGGCCCGCAAAGTTGCTCTCCTCAATGGCTTCCCTGCATAAAAATGGCTTTGCCTTTACAATTCTTAAGCATTTTCCTGTGTTGACCCTTCGCAAGGCTTCCAAGAACCTTTGGTTTATATAGGCTTGAAGTTGTCAACAAACTCCCAACTTCCCCCCAAGATATAGCCTCAAAAAGGGCTCCAGATCCCCCAATATTGGCCAAAATCTCTCAAAACTGCTGAAAAAATCAATAAAAATCTTTATTATATGGTATAAAACCCACTTTTGGCATAAATCGGGCGCAACCCCTTTCTCGCAAGCCCTCAATCATATGCGCATTCTCTAGGTGTCCATGGGCTAGTGCATCCATGGTCGTTATCCCCCATACTTTGGCCCCTTGGTCACATGTGTGACCATGTGCCCACACCTTATCCTCCAGCACGCCAAATATGTTGTAGCCCCTGGTCCTAGTGACCCTGGTCACGAACCTTGGTCAACCGGTAGCTCATCCGACTGGGTGCTATCCCCAAGAATCTGCACTAACAATATATCAATGATCATATGCATATCCCAACGCGATCGGGGGCTAGGCTCCAATGGTTATCCGCGCGTGCAAAAATACAAATGGTGAGGTTACATGGTAGATTCATGTGGTATTTTTACGTTGGGGTTGGGGCTAGGCCCCAGCCCTTACTCCACCCAACGAACAACCCATTACACTTTAAATAAAACCTTTAGACTAAGTTTGTTAAGTCACATCGTGGGTGGGCTGGTAGCCCGGCCCTGCAAAGTCACTCGCTCGGACCGGAGGTCATGGGTTCGACTCCCTGGGAGTCCATAAAAAAATTTCCAACCACCGACCAATGGAGGGGTGCCACATGGCACCATCACATTCGCCCAGATAAAGGACATGTGTCAACCAACCATTTGTCCACTTGTTAGCCTACGTGTTTTCCCTGTCACCATGCCATTGTACCTGCCATGTCACTGTACGTACATACGACCTATACAGTCAACTGCCACATCAGCACTGTACATACTGCACAGTCATCAAAAAATTTGCATGTTTGGAAAAATGAACAAACCGTGATATCTTTCGCATACGGTGTTTGTTTGAGCCCGTTAAAGTTGCATTGGGTTTGTAACGACGGGGCCTATGCACAAGTCCGTTTTGAAGTGATTCTGAGCACTTTGATTTTTAGGCCTTCCTGGACCCATTTTGGTTCATAGATCCATTTTTGGATCACAATGCAAAGGATGGATAGACTCCTAGTACTATATTGGTATACAATGTTGTTGTTAGAAAGCTAACATATGAGGAAAAATATTTGAAAGGATAGATGGTTAACATTTATCAAAAACCACAAGCATTAATTAATTATCTTATAGATACATTTTCAAATGAAGGAGATTGGGTTTTGGATTTGTTCTAGGGTTCAGGTAAGAATTATGATCTAATATTTATGAAATCATACTTCAATCTTATATTATTTTTAATTTATGTATTTTTACAATATCTAACTTCATTATTTATTTTGTATTTGGGGATTAGGTACAACATTAGTGTGTTGCCTACAGAAAGGAAGGAATTGCATAGCCATTGAAAGTGACCCAATGCAGTGCAGTTTTATTCAACAAAAAATTAATGTTATTCCAGTTCTTCGAGATGAAATGCAAGAGTTGGCTTAAGGAAATGATATTTTAGTGAATCAAAGGTGGAAAATTGTCAAAGAAACCTCAAGTACCATTAGGAGGAATGATTCGAAATGATCACTTTGTAGAACTTGTGAATATCAAAGAATCAATGGAAGAACAAAATGACGTCGAAGAAAAGGATAATGTGTCTATTGAGAATGATGAATTTGGGATATATGATATTGTTGATTAATTTAAAGATGTATTTGAAGATGATGCTCAATTTTGCAAATTTTTTATGAGCTATAACTATAATGTTTTGACTTTCAGATTTTAAAATAAGAATAAAGATGTATCTATTGTTGTTTTGTGATGAATCTTTTTCTCTTTTTTTTTTCGTTTTATTTGTATGTGAATCACTATACATTGGAAAATTTTATTAAATGTTGTCATTTTTTACTTCAAATGTATAAAAATATGAAAGGAAATGATAATATTTTTATAAAATTTTGACTTTTTTTGTTCAATTATGTCAATAAAAATGTTTTATTTGACATCTTATTTTAAGGAATATGTACCAAAATGTATAGGTTTTGTTATTATATATGGTTATAAAATGTGTATTTTTTTGCTAAATATTAAAAAATAGTGTTATTTAACTACAATTTCTTTCGATGTATTGAAGTAAAGGTAAGCAATGTGTTAAAACTAATGTTTTTCACTATATTTAAAAAGTATGGAATAGTAAATTAATTAAGGAGACAAAATTATATGAAAAATCATAACTTTAAAAAAGTAAATGGTAAAAAATATTTTTAAGATTGAAAAAAGCATGAAAAAATGACTTAAAACACTATTGAATAAAAAAAAATAGAAAAAATTAAAAATAAATGAAAAATAAGCATTTAAAAAAATAATGTGGAAACATTATGGATCGAAAATTTTAAAATATCAAAAAAACCACCTAAAAACGGAGGGTGGGTGCTACCGGTAGCACCATTTTTAAAAACAGGGTAAAAAAATGGACCCCTAAAAAAATGAGAACTTTGTAGAGTTCTCGTTAAGTTCGTAACTATGTTTAGTCCCAAAAGTGTCAAAACATAGAACCCACAACCATGTCATCCAAGAGATGGTCAGGATTCAACAGAGTTTGTGAACAAGTTGGTTGCTAAGGAATTCGTCAGTGGTCGATCACTAATGATTGGGGTTGGATGAGATTCATGCACAAAGTTTGGTTTTCCAAGAGAAATGGTTGATGGTCGATGATCGGCTTTCGGGGAAGTCAATGAGAAAGCTTGATTTACCAAAGAAATATATGATTGTTGATTGTCGATGTAGTGTTGGAAAATAAGTGTTTCAGATTTCTTTGAGTTGGCAATCGACGGTGGAAATTTGTCTACGGCCCTGGGAAAGGTCTAATGGATCAATGATTGATATTTCTTTTGATTTGAGATCTATAACTTAGATTGAAAGACTATTATAACAGTAAAAACAATCAATTTTCTACATTTTTTTATGATTTTCAAAGGTCATTATCTTGCAGAGCTATTTTGAGGGCCTAAACAACATTTTTATGCAGCTAGAAACACAAGAACATGGTCTCTACATCTTAAAGAAAAGAACACGAAGAGAGCTTTCCAATGAGCTATTTTGAATGCAAAACAGAGATCGTATGAGAAAGTTACAGTTAAAACACTTAAGGGTATATTCTTGGCACCAGTTTACTTTTAGAAGATAGTTGTGGAGCCAGATTTGGAATATGGGTATGTAAAAATGTGTAAGAATAGAAAGACAGCACATGTAGAATACAAGGGTAAAATGAGAAAACAATGTAAAATTCTAAAGACCATAAATTTCAATTTGGAGCTCATATTTGAGGAAATGAATAGTCATTGGAAAGGTCTTGAGGAGAAGAAGCCATCCCTAAACCCAGAAATTGGATTAGTGCATTTTTATTATTCATAATTTGAAATGAATAATGACCAATAATCTATTCAATAAATATTTTTTCAATGTACCTAATTCTAACAACAATTACTGCATACACATTCTTGCAAAATTAGAGGTACAGGAAAGCAAACTTTAGTTCCTATATTATAACTAGAGATATGAAGGATGAACGAGGGCCTTATAGCCATGAATAAGAAATCATAGGTCTGCATGTCATCATGGGCAATGCTAAGACCGAGTCTAATGGAAGAAGAGACAGGAAAGAGCCCATGACTATGATAAGCCCGCAAAGAGAAGTGCAGAGCAATAGGGATGATAATGAAAAGATTATGAACACTCAGGAAGAGATACTTCAAAGCTTGAATATGTTGCAAAATCAAGTCAATAAAGATTCTGGCACAAGGCAAGAAACTAGTGCAAGACAAGTGGAAGTATCTAGATCTCATGATAAGAGTGATGATCATGGAGGATCTATACAATCAAGGAGTGTTAGCAGACATCAACATTGTCATTCCCCAGGGAACTTGACCAGAAGAGAATATGTATGTTCAAGGTCGAAAAGCAGCCCAAGTATTTCACTTGTTAGACATCAAAGGAGGATACATGGATCGAATAACTTGCAAGGGGAGGTGAGAAAAATCAAGCCACCATCATTTGATGGAGAGAACAAGAAAGGAGAAGATGCGGAAGCATGGTTGCTGGGAATGAGGAAATATTTCAAATTGCATGACTAGTAATCAAATGTAAAAGCCAAAATTGCATAACATATTCAAGGAAAGGCATATATGTGGTGAGATCAACTTAAGAAGGTTAAGCACCTTGATGAGAAGAGAATTTCTTAGAAGCAGCTCAAGAAATATTCCTAGTAGTAGTACTTGTCAGAGCGATATTGTGATAAGAAGATGCAAGAGTTCTTTGAACTCAAACTTGGGAACATGACCATTGATGAATATGAGAGGAAATTATTTGAACTTCTCGGGTATGTGAGCTTCATACAAGATGAGAAGGTCAAAATTTAGAGGTTCCTTAGTGGACTACCATCCTTCTACAAAGATAAAATTTAATTTGATGAGCCTATGAGCTTGGAAGAAGCCATAAGAAAGGATAAGTATTTGTACGAGCATAAGAGAGGAAGTTCAGCTTTCCAAAAGGCTTGGGATGACAAGAAGAAAGTTGTTGGCACCCAAATTTTTGGGATAGAGATTGTGTACGCACACAAATGTAGTTGTGCACGAACTATAGTTTTGCATGCACACCAACGACTGTGCAGTGGATGAAATGAGACGCACACACCATTTTGAGTTCTATTATGAGCGCCAATATGCGTTCTACTATGAGCGCCAGTCTAAATTCCACTATGCACACCAGTCTGATTTCTACTCTGCACTCCAGAAATCAAAGCAGATACCACATGCACGCTAGAATCAAGAAAATAATCTATTGTGGCTCCCCACAACAACCCTTTTTTTAAAACGGGTTCCCCCTATTCTCGAATTTTTAAAAGGTACTATATTTCTACTTTATTGAAAAGGTGTTGATATGGAGAAGTTGTTCATGTTGCTTATACGGTCTATGAATATCTCCTTTCATTACTATATGCAGATTGCAGTCAAACAATGGCCTCCCTACTACGTCAATCAACCCTTCTTTCTAGAAATCTATCGTTTCCTCCACTTGTTGCATGCACACAAACCCTGTGTGCCTTTTTCGCCAAAGTTTGAGTTGGGATCAAAATAAATCTTACACTTATCACGTTTCGACATAAACCTTTATGATTTCCAAATCGGAAAGGATTATGTCGGAATAATCTATGTCGGAGTACTTCCCCTCACAGATAAGTTTCGACTCTGAATCGTCCTTCTCGATAGCCCAAACATACAATGCATTATTTAATGTTCTACATGGCAACTAATTGTTGTTCAGGGATAAACATTCAGGTTCTAAAGTTGGCAAGTCGACCTAACTCATGTCACGATAATCTTATGACTTGACATCTTGGGATTATTCATCAACCCACTCGACGATGATTGCACGACTATTCATCTCCCTATCTTTTGGAATAACACATTTTTCGAGAAAGAGAATATACCTTTGATACCATCTTCGTCAGGGTCATGTCATTTCAAGGGTCTGTTGAACTCTGAATTATAAACTTCGATGACGTACCTTAAAGTCTTAACAACACTTCGGGGTCAACATGTAAATCTAGGTTAAAAAAGGAATATACTTTCGATACCCTGCCATCAAAGTATACATAAACCTAAGTATCGATTACCTCCATGAGATGACTCTGATGGGCCCATCTATTACCATGACTACACTCTTATCGTATCGACATGTAACCCCAAATGGGATATGGAATATTCTTCAATCCTTTTCCTTTGGAGTGCAAACGATTCGTGAACCTTTCTATGTCCAATTGGCATGACTCTGATAGCCACCTTTTTCAAATATGTGCCTCCCCCATCATCCCGATACATAGATTCATATATTCTAACCTCTCAAATCACATTAATGGTGAGATCGTGTTCATATTTTTGAAATGGTCCTCATACACTTGTTGTTTAATGCACAATTAAAATGACTCATTGCATTTGAAATAACCCTAAACCCTCATTTACACTCTATCTTCCTTTGTAAGTTGGTAAAGTGTTCTACCTCATCTTGATTAGCCCTGTAATACTCTGAAACCATATGTTTTGGTTGAATTGTAGGTATTACATTTTGCTAAATTTACTTGTCTCCTTACAATTGCCTCATTATTTTCTTTGGATTAATTCATGTTTTAATTCGGGTGATGCAGGATACAGATAAAATTTCACCATGGAAAGTCAACCTCTGCACTTGAAACTTCTCCTCGTCGGGTAGAGGTTCTAGTAACAAACACTACCCATCACACTGGTGAAGACCAAAGGCTCAGATACGACGAGATTTATAGGATTTTCAACAGTAGATATTTTTCTCTGGAGGACGAGAACTTGGAAATACTAGAACATATAAAAAATCGGCATTCACCTAGTGGTTGCTCGGCTGACCTTGTTTCCCTACAATGAAGCAGCCTAGTGGTGCTTGAAGCAGTTTGACCCGAACACTGCTACCATCACAAGCAAGCACGAAAGGGGAGTAGCATCTCTGAGGCCCGAGGATACTGACGCAAACTACCACCTACCCACACTTGCATGCGCTCTCAACGAGCCATTCTTAAAAGGTTTCTCTCAAAGCAATAAAGGTCCAACTAAATTAATAAAACACTAGTGGGTAGATTGGGACAAGACTCTCAAGCAGGAACAAAAGCTAGTCCCCACACAGGAATTCAAATCATCATACAAAATTTTGGTCGTTATGTTGAACCAGCTATATGGCGAAGAAAAAATCATGCATTTTCAGACAAATTGGCTACACTTTCCCCATACCATCGTTAAAACGAGACAGGTGTTCAATTAGGTAGATATCTAAGCTTTCAACATATGTCTCCACATGAAAATATCTCAGGTATGAGAAAGCATTGTTTTTATATGTCAGCCTACCTGATTGATGTCATTTGTTCCCCTGTGCAGTTTATTGATCTCGGGTGGAACTGGGACCAGGACCAACCCCCTGTACACGTGTATTGCTCTGAATTATGGAATTTAAATTGCAAAAGGTATTTTTATGATATATGTAAATACTTCATCACCCCTCTTTATATCGTATTTTATGAGTTCCCAAGGCACAAAATCTCTATTGAAGCCAGGACTGGAATGAAAGGGGTAGCAGATTGGCATCATAGTAATTATGCATAAGATCATTTGTAATAGATCGCCTCTCTATTTTGTTCTCAAGCTAGACGATGTGGGATCCATAATCTGTACAATGTTTAAAAACTATTTAAAATGTCTGAAAATTTCACTAATGGGTCTACGTTGATTTCTTTTGGAATCAGAGATAACTGGTTCTTCCCAATAAGTTTCCATTTGTTATGGCTTCGCACAACAACCCATTTTTAGAAATGGGTTCCCCCTATTCTAAAAATTTTACAAGGTACTATATTTCTACTTTATTGAAAAGGTGTTGATATGGAGAAGTTGTTCTTGTTGTTTATACTGTCTATGAATATTTCCTTTCATTACTATCTACAGATCGCAGTCAAACAATGGCCTCCCCACTACATCAATCAACCCTCCTTCTTGGAAATCTATCGTTTCCTCCACTTGTTGCAGCCACACAAACCTTGTCATCAACTTAATCCGCTAAAGGAACTTTACATGTGTGCATTTTTCGCCTAAGTTTGAGTCAGGATCAAAATAACTCTTACATTGATCACATTCTGACAGAAACCTTTATGATTTCCATATCAAAAAGGATTTTGTCATAATCATCTATATAAGAGTATTTCTCCTGACGGATAAGTTTCGAATACAACTCATCCTCTCTGATATCCCAGATGTACAGTGTATTCTTTAATGTTATACATGGCAACTAATTGTTGGCCAGGGATAAATATTCAGGTTCTAAAGCTAGTAGGTCGACCTAACTCATGCGACGATAATCTTATGACTTGGCATCTTGGGATTAGTCGTCAACCCACTCAATGATGCTTGCATGACTATTCATCTCCCTATATTTTTTGATAACACATTTTTCGAGAAAGAGAATATACCTTTGATACCATCTTCATCGAGGTCCTGGCATTTCTTGGGTCTGTTGAACTCTGAATTATAAACTCCGATGATGTACCTTAGAGTATTAACAACACTTCGGGGTCAACACGCAGATCTAGGTTAAAAAGGGAATATACTTTTGATACCATGTCATCAAAGTATAGTATTGATTACCTCTGATGAGATCACTCTGATGGGCCCACCTATTACCACAACTACACTCCTATCGTATCGACACCCAACCCCAAATAGGATATGGAATATTCTTCTATTTCTTTCCTTCGAACACAAACGATTCTTGAACATTTCCCTGTCCGATTGAAATGACTCTGATATCTTCCTTTTTCAAATTTATGCCTCCCACACGATCTTGATACACAGATTCAGACACTCTAACCTCTCAAATCACATTAATGGTGACATTGTGTTCAGATTTTGGAAATGGTCCTCGTACACTAGTTGCTTAATGCACAGTTAAAACAACTCGTTGCATTCGATCCCTAAACCATATTTTACACTTTATCTTCCTTCGTAAGCTGGTAAAGTGTTCTAGCTCGTATTGATTAGCTCTGCAGTACTTTGAAACCATCTATTTCAATTGAATTGTAGGTATTACATTTTTCTAAAATTACTTGTCTCCTTACAATTGCCTTGTTATTTTCTTTGGATTAATTCAGTTTTTCAATTCGGGTGATGTAGGATACAGAAAAGATTTCATCATGGAAAGTCAAAATATTAGGACATCCAGGGGCTATGCCTACTTTCAATCAACCTTTGCGCCTGAAACTTCTTCTCGCCAGTCAGAGGTTCTGGTAACAGACACTACCCATCACACTGGTGAAGACCAAAGCCTCATATCCAACGATATTTACAGGATTTTCAACACTAGATATTATTCTCCAAAGGACAAGAACTTGGAAATATACCAGAATATACAGAAAATCGGCATTTACCTAGTGGTTGCTTGATCGGTCCTATTTCCCTACAATGAAGCAACCCAATGGTTTTTTAATTAGTTTGACCTGAACAGTGCAACCATCACAAGAAAGTGTGGAAGGTGAGTAGTGTCTCTGAGGCATGAGGATATCGACAAGAGCTACCACCTACCCACATCTGGATGCGCTCTCAACGATCCATTCTTAAAGGTTTTTCTCAAAGAAATAAAGGTCCAACTAAATTAATAAAACACTAGTGGGTAGATGAGGACAAGACTCTCAAGTAGGGACAGAAGCTAGTCCCCACACAGGAATTCAAAGCACCATACAAAATTTTGGTTGCTATGTTGAATTGGCTATATGGCAAAGAAAAAAACACACATTTTCAGACAGATTGGATACTCTTGACCAATACCATCGTTAAAATGGGATAGGTGTTCAATTGGGAAGATATCTTGGCTTTCAACATATTTCTCCTCATGAAAAATATCCCAGGTATGAGAAAGCCTTGCTTTTATATGTCAGCCTACCTGATTGATGCCATTTGTTCCTCCATGCAATTTATTGATCTCGGGTGGAACTGGGACGAAGACCAATCCCCTGTACACGTATATTTCCCTGAATTATGGAACGTAAATTATAAAAGGTATTTTTACGATATATGTAATTGCTTCCTCGCCCCTCTTTATATTGTAATTTATGAGTTCCCAGGGCAGAAAATCTCTATTGAAGCCACAACTGGAATGAAAGGGGTAGCATAATGGTATTTGGGAAAATACCACTCATACATCAGGGTGTATGGTTCCACTGGGGCCCCACATATTTTACCTTACTTTGTCCTAGACCATCTCCTAATGAGAGAAATTGCTTATCAAACCATGAGAACATGGGTCACATCTCTTCTCATGATCGGTAGCAAAAAACTATCGCCTTTGTTTCCCATCCACATAGGAAATTACACCCTATCTAATGGCCCCCATTCTAGAAAAGAAGTAGAATCCCTACGAGATGTATGCTTATGCCTTTGAGAGCTAAAGGGTCATGACCCACCTAAACTTGCAATTGGCAATGTCAGATATGTAGGTCTCACACATTCTAACATACATGTGATTGATTTTGAGGAAGACAGACTCAAAGGAGTTCTTTTCTATAGAGAAGTTTTACAAAAACTACCTAATGATGTTACCAAACAAGAGTTGGAATATAAGCAAGAGGTAATAAAGAAGATTACATTGGGCCAGTTTTAAAGACTGTTGCAAGAATAACAAAAAAAAATGAACATCAAAGAACGAGAAAAGATCAAAAGGGTAGAAGAGTTAGAGCAAAAGAGACTGCGAGCTGAGGAAGAGTACCAAAGAAAATAGTTGAGGAAGAAAGAATAAAAAGGGAAAATGATGTCAAAGCTGAGCAGGAATCCCTTCAACAGAAGAAATCTGAAGAAGAGGCTAAAATATTGGGTAATGAGGCAGAAGCTAGAAGACTGGTTGATGAAGTAGAGGCCAAACGATTAGCTGAAGAGACTGAGGCTGGAAGAAAAGAAGAGGAGCAACTAAAACAACAAAAAATCACAGGAATTGAGCAAAACCACAAGCATCCCATCAACTCCCAATCTCGGCATGGTGAACATTTCACCCCTAGAATGCACTCCCCTCAATGCCATTACAGATTACTACTATGATGAAAGAACAAAAAGCATTGAGAAGAGATCAAACAAAAGGAAAAGGGGAGTATCCACCAAGTCCATAACATATACAGGGAGAGTTGTGGAATGGAAAGTTGGGCCTAACCCATAAGAGAATGTTGTGTAGGAAGCTTCTACCCTCCATGCCTTTGTAGAATTGAATGCCTCATTTGTTCTTGAGATGACCAATGCCTTAGAAAAAAAATCATAAAACATGAGGCATAAATGAAAACTGTGAAGGACGAGCTCACTTCAGAATTCAAAGAAGCCACGAGGGTGGTTGAAACCCTCAACACAAAAAAATTGAATAAAGCATTGCAAATGCAAAAGGATGAGATGAATTCAGAATTTGAGATAAGGGCACAGACCCAACAGGACACCCATGCCATAGAATTAGAATGTATAAAGTTGAAACTAGTTGATGAGATAAAACAACTCAAAAGGGAACACATTGAAGAAATTGCTTGAATGAATATAATAAAAGTTTCAGTTATTCCTATCCTTTGATGTGTTGATTGTTTGTTTGATGAATGTATGTGTTACTGCTACATTTTGTCAGTATTTAAGCATAATGCAATGGAATGTATGAATTTCAAATCGAATGGATTCTTTGCGTAATTAATCCTTCATCATTGACACAAGATTAGATGGTCTATGTGATTCTCATGGTGTCTTGGGTGAGACCTTCTTTAGTCTTTGATTGAGGTTTGATATTTTGACACATTCAGGTTTTGTTGTTCAACTTTGGATGAACCCTAGCTCATTAACCCCAATGTTAAGGATGACGCACACAATTGAAGCCAACAAATGGTTATGTTGTCGGGACCTGAAGGTTTTGTATTGAATGATGAAGGTAAAGAATGAGGTGGTGACCATCTTAGGAGGAGATTCAAGATTGCTTGACTGTGAAGGAAGATGATTTTGCTTGGTGAGAAACTCAAGGTATGACTGCCAATGTGGAACGATGGAAGAATAGGTCTACACTAGTATGCATGAAATTTTCTTTGTTGAATTTCCCTATTTATTGTATGAATGGTCGAAGAAGCATACTGTTATTTACTACTTTGAGGCCTCAAGAACCATTGGTCTGGGATAAGATCCTAGTTGATAGGCTGAAGGAATTGGATAATAAGTGGACTCGAGCCATTGATTTTTGGTTTTCTCGGATGAAGGAAGGTTACATTATTGAGATTGTTGTAGAATACACTAATTCTTTCAGTGAGGCTGAAAGGAAGTTTGTCGAAGGTCCTTGAAAAAGGTTTCTAGAAGAAATCTTGTTGTGGGTCAAGATGTTGTTCGTGGAGAAAGGGATGATATGCACGGATCCTAATAAGATGGTTGAGTAGGCCCCCTAGTGTTGGGGGAAATGAAAAGAAGGGGGGGAAGAGAAAGAGAAGATGGATCCACTGAGGAGGATCCATAAGTTGTTGAGATGAGGTGAGGAATAGAATGGACCCAAAATATTGGAGAAGAGAGAGAGTCACAAGATATGCAAGAAGAGCTGAGTTAAGAAGAAAAGTAGAACAAAGGAGCAAAAAAAAAGATAGCAAGGGGTGCGAGACGAGGGATCAGACCCATAATGAAGAGGAAGGAGACCAAACAAAGAGGAAGTGTAGGAGAGTGTGTTGTGCCAAAGAGGAGCATAGATGAAGATATGTCGACAAAGAGGCGTGACGTTGGGAGTAGAGTATCCAATGAATATACCATAATTAGTGGTAGTAGGGACCGAGAAGACGAAGTTTGAACCCCTTGGATATTGTGAGATGTCGCAACTTCAGAGGAAGATGAGGTGCAGAGATAGGAGAGGATGATGGATCTCCCCTGAGAGGAGGGGAAGAGGATTTATCGATAGTGGATGGCCTTGCACAACTACAAGTAGGAAACTCTCTGGGTTCCCTCAAAAGAAATGTTGGAAGAAGATGGAGTTACCCCCCTTTTGAACTACCACCTTTGAGCATTTGGAACCAAGAAGAAAGAACAACAAAAAGAGTGGTGATTAGAGTAGAAGCAAGAGCAGGAGAAGAAAGGAGAGAAGACGTGAGTGGAGAGAATACATAAGTGAAGAAGAAAACAAAGTCTGCAATACTTCACAAGGAAGACTATCAGTACCAAGATCCCCAACAACAAGCAGTCAGTCAAGAGGATGTAGTCCGAGATTAAGGATGGTGAATCAGGATAGCACTTTGAGGCTACATGTGTTCCAAGGGACGAGTAAGGACGATGCAGAGCAACATTGTTTTACATGTGAGGTGATGTGGTATGTGAAGAGGATTGCAGAGGAAGCATCAAAGATTGTGCAACTGGAGACCATGTTCAGGGACAAAATGTGGTACATGAAGTACAAGTCCACTACACCAATGGGATAGATGAGGTTCTTGACAGAAATCAAGAGAGATTTGCTTAAGGAGTTCCAAAAAGCTAAGTATGAATCTCAATGCATTACATAGATTAAGGTGATCAAGCAACAACCGGGAGAAACCGTGTGGGATTATGACCAACGGTTCAAGATCTTGTTGGATAGTTCGGCGTTCCAGATCTAGGATGTGCATCATAGATAATGGTTCATTGTGGGGTTGCTTCCTCATATTTGCATCCCGCTTACCCAACAAAAGGTGACTACTCAAGCGAAAGTGGTGGAGATTACATTGTGCCTGGAGGCTACACTAGGAGGAGGAGAAACATTGGCAAGTTCGACATAGGTGCAATCCCATATTTGTGACCTGATGCTGCAGTTGCAAGATATGGCAAAGGCAAAGGTGTTGGGTGAGAATTTATGTTGTACAACATGTTGATCGAAAGGTCACTATGGAGATGAGTGTCCTACATTGGGAAATTATATGAAAATAGGTGCACCGAATCGATTTCCGACTGGGCCTCAAACATAATGGTGTGAGATTTGCAAATAGTGGGGACATATACCACCCTGCTTCCCAACACTGGAGAAATATTAGAAGATACATCATACTTCATTTTGTGAATTCTACAAATCCATGGGGCATGATGTGAACAATTTTCAATCACTTTAGTTGATGCAAGACCACACCCATGATGTCTTCTAGGTTTAGGAGGAGTAGAAGGGTTGTGACCATGGTGATGTTGAGAGAGGTGGATATCAAGGAGGTCCTAGGGAAGATATGGAGGAGGATACAGAGGAGGTGGAGGAAGACCTCCCACTTGTTTTAATTGTGGAGAGATAGGCCATGTATCGATATTTTGCACCAAATTGCGCGCTCTTTGTGGCTACTATTATAGTACCAAGCATGTCGCATAGGACTTTCTCGACTTACCAAAGGAGTGGGAAGAGAAGAAGGAACATTACAACATGGGGACTATAGAGCTAGATAGGAATAAGAAGAAGGATGAGGAAGTTGATGTGCGGGTGATAACCCAAGGCAGAGTGAAGACGAGAATGGATTTTCAGCATGATTAAATATCGAGTCAAAGGCCAAATGGGAAGATAAGAAAGGTAGTGCAGCCCTCTCCTAAGTTTGATGTTGTCCAACAAAAGTAATTTATGCACAATGCAAAGAGGGATCTAGAGGAGGAAATATCCCGAGAAGAGCAACAACACGTGACACAGAGGTCATTTGAAGAGGCTCGGGTTTGTGAGGACATACACCATGTGACACAAAGGTCACTGGAGGAAGCCTGATCCCGTCAAGAATTACAGCATGCCACACATAGATCTTTGGAGGAAGCTCATGTGTGTGAGGAGATACAGTGTGCAATGTAGAGGTTGTTGGAAGAAGCTCATGGACAAGAATAATTGTGGCGAGCCAAACAAAGAGCAATAGAGGATCACCTGAACAAAGAGATGAAGTAAAAATCATGAGAAGAAACATTGTGCGAGATGGGTCGTGAAGAAGAAACTTAATACCAACTAAGTAACATCTTACGTTGTTGTTTAAAGTTGTTAAGTGATCCCGATGTTACATGAAAGCTGACACAAATTTAGCAACCTACATGGGGCACGAAGGGACAAACAGAGCTATATCAACCCCCTTACCAAAAAGGGATGTGTGTCAAGTAAGTAAATATAAGTGCACAAGAAGAGAGTTCAAGATGACAACTAAACTCAGAAGTTATGAGATGGACGATGTCATATTGTATTTGGGACCTGTCATGAACATCTTGTCAAATAAATAATGGGAGTTGATGGGTAAAATGAATTTGGTTTAGTTGACCATTCAAATTCAATTGGAAAATCAATACATAATCTATCTTATAGGTTGATTGGAGCAGTTCGAAGTAAACATAGAAGGGGTGAAGATGAAGGCAGATTTGAAGTGATAGAGATCATGGATGACTCTAAGCCATACCCTTCCTTACTTGACATTGATTGGGCCTTTGACAACAATTTTATGTTGAATCTGAAGAAGAAACAAATTTCGTTTGAGACAGACACCCTACACACAATCGTGCCATTAGATCCAAATGAAGGGGACAAATGCAACGAGTTGTGTTAGAAAAACAAGATCGTGGAGAAATAAAATAAAACAAATGTGGAAATAAAACACAGAAGATACACATTACAATATAGACACAGATATACGTGGTTCACCCAGTGTGGGATAGGTCCACCAGAGAAATTGCCAGGTCCTTCCTTTATTATTATCCAACAAATGAAGAGATACAACCTACAACAAACTCGTTGTAACTTCCTCTTCTTTCTCTCACAATCTCCTATCTCAAAATACAATATTTGCAATATGATGGATAGCCGCAATACATTTTCCCTCATAAAAGAAGGTTTCCTTCTAGGGAAAAAAACCGTAACATAAATTCTATCGTCAGATCTGTGACCTTATAATGAACAGTCTAGATTTATAATGAAATTACAATATACATTTACAAGGCAATTTTTCCTTCAGGGGCTTCACCCCTAGACCCCGCAGAGGGGGTAACCTCCCTCTGCACTCCCCCGCATGAAGGAGTGTACATTCTTCTAGGGTGTAAAGTCTTCATGGGGTATAAACATGGCTAAAAACAAAGACCTCTGAACCAGGGAGATAATCAGGCTCCACAACCAACAACATCCCACTTGGAGACTGATCTTAGCAACTCCATCGTTGTTGTATCTGTTGGACTATGAACCTTCTTAGACTTGACAAATTTCTCATCTTCATCTTCATGCTTGAAGATCAATTGAAACTGAGCAGGAACTCAGTTTCTCCCTGGTTACTCCATTTGTTAACATGTTTGTAGGATTCTAGCTAGTGTGTATCTTTTCGAACTTCAAATGTCCATCTTCCAAGATGGATCGTATGAAATGGTACCTGAGTTGTATATGCTTAGCCTTTGAATGGAAGGGTGAGTTCTTTGCAAGATGAATGGCACTCTCACTGTCACAATACAACCTGTTATTCTCCTGCTTCTTTCCCAATTCCTCCATAAACCTCTATAAACAAATGATTTATTTACTAGCCTCTGTAGCAGCAACATACTCTGCTTTTGTTGTTGAAAGTGCAACAACCTTTTGTAGCTTCGAAATCCAACTTACCGTTGTCCCACCTACAGTGAAAACATACCCTGTCGTGCTCCTCCTGCTGTCTTTATCACCTGCCATATCTGAATCAACATATCCCTATTAAACAATGTTTGGACCTTCAAAACATAATGCATGAGTGGCAGTACCTCTCAAATACCCGAGAATCCACTGTACTATCTCCCAATGTTCTTTACCTGGATTGTTCATATACCTGCTCACAACTCCCACCGCATGTGCAATATCTGGTCTTGTGCAAACCATCACATACATCAAGTTGCCAACTGTTGATGAATAAGGGACCCTGGACATGCATTTTATCTCCTCATGTGTCTTGGGACAAATTTCCTTAGTTAATTTGAAATGGTTGACCAAAGGTGTACTAATTGGTTTTGCATTCTGCATTCTAAACCTTTCCAACACCTTCTCTATGTACTCACCCCGAGACAATGTCAATTTGCAATTTTTCCTGTCTCTTGTTATTCTCATACCAAGGATTTTCTTTGTAGCACCCAAATCCTTCATCACAAATGAATTGGCTAATTTCTTCTTGAGCAAATTTATACCTTGCATATTAGACCCTGCAACAAGCATGCCATCTACATACAATAACAAGATAATATAGCTTCCATTTTCGAGCTTTTTAAAATAAACACGGTGATCAGAATGACATCTACTATAACCATGTTTTGTCATAAACCTGTCAAACTTCAAATACCACTTCCTTGGAGCTTGCTTTAGGCCATACAATCTCTTCTTATACCTGCATACCAGATTCTCCTTCCCTTTGACCTCATACCCCTGTGGTAGCTGCATATAAATCTCTTCCTCCAAATCCCCATGGAGAAAAGTTGTTTTTACATCTAACTGTTCAAGATGAAAATATTATACTGTCATAAGACTTAAAATAGTCCTAATTGAAGTCATTTTAACAACAAGAGAAAGTATTTCATCAAAATCCATAACTTTCTTTTGTGCAAACCCCTTTACAACAAGTCTAGCCTTGTCCCGCTTTTTTCCTCCATCTTCTTCCTTCAACTTGTAAATCCATTTATTCTGCAATGCTCTTTTTCCTGCAGGAAACTGAACCAAGTCCCAAGTCTGGTTATTTACCAAGGACCATTTCCTCTTTCATTACTTGCTCCTACTGCTTTTTGGTGTCTTCATGCATTTCCTCTTCATGACATTCTGGTTCACCAGAATCAGTCAACAATAAATAATACAATGAATGAGAGTATCGTTCAGGGGGTCTACTTAACCTGGTAGATCTTCTAACAACACTTGCAAGAGTTTGAGGTACCTGATGCTCCCATTGTTGTACGTTTTGATTTTCTCATACCTTTGGAGTTTTTTTTAAGTGATCTCATCAAGCACCGTGTATTCTGGTTTTTCTTTTTCCTGTTTCTTTTCCTGCAACTAATCTTTATACATGACCTTCTCATTGAATATGACATCTCTACTCCTAATGATTTTGTTATTTTCATAATCCCATAAGCAATAACCAAAATCATTAACATTGTATCCAATAAAGGTATACTTCTTGGATTTTGCCTCAAGCTTTGTTCTATTTTCTTTATCAATATGGACAAATGATTCACAACCAAAAGTCTTCAAAAAAGAATAGTTTATCTTTTTACCTGTCCATGCCTCCTCTGGAATTCTACCATCCAAAGAGATTGAAGGTCATTTTTTTATTAAGTAAACAACAGTATCTACAACATCTTCTCTGAACTATAAGGGAAAACCAACATGAAATCTCATACTCCTTGCACGCTCCACGATTGTCCTGTTCATCCTTTCTGACACACCATTTTCTTGTGGTGTTCCTGGAACTGTCTTCTATCTATGAATCTCATGGTATGAACAGTAATCATCAAACTCCTTGTTGCAATATTCACCTCCATTGTCTGATCTGAGACACTTAAACCTTTTTCCTGTCTCGTTCTCAACCAAAGTTTCCATTTATTAAAAGTATCAAAAGCATCAGATTTTTGTTGAATGTAATAAACCCAAATTTTTCTAGTTGCATCATAAATAAAAGTAACATAATAAAGAGAGCCACCAAGAGATGATAATTGAGTTGGTCCCCATACATCTGTATGCACAAGCTCTAACCTTTCACTCTTCTTTTCTTTTCCAACTCTGAGAAATCTGACTCTCTTATGTTTTCCATAAACATAATGTTCACAAAAATCCAAATCAATTTGTTTAAGATCTTGAAACAAATTTCTTTTGTGAAGTATCTCTATCCCCTTCTCACTCATGTGTCCAATCCTATGATGCCACAATGATGTATCCACTCTTGTAGAAGCTAAATAGATAGAAGAGCTAGTATTACCAGTACATAAATACAATGTACCTACCTTCTCTCATTTTGCTATTACCAATGATCCTTTGGTGACCTTCCATACCTTATCTGTAAATATGGATATACAACCTTCACTTGCCAACTGCCCTATTGAAATTAGATTTTTCCTTAGATCTGGAACATGTCTTACATCTTTCAACAACCATTGGTTTCCATTGCTTTGCTTTATTTTTACCTTTCCCATTCCAACAATTTTGCATGGTGCATCATCACCCAAAGAAAACTGTCCAAAATCACCTTGAACATAATCTAGAAAATGTTTCATATGGGGTGTGGCATGAAATGAAGCCCCTGAATCTACTACCCAAGACTCATAAATATTATCTACAGAAATAATCAAAGCATCTTGTAACACATTACCCATTACATTTGCTTCCTGATTTTTCTCCTATTGTCCATCTTTTTGTTTCTTTGGAGCTTTGCATTCTTTCTTCAGATGTCCTTTCTTCCCACAATTCCAGCACTCTATCTTTCCAAATATGGATTTGGATATGTCCTTCCTAGAATTCTCGTGGTTCCCTGAGCCCTTTCCTCTATCCTTTTGTCTTCCTTTGTTCTCCATATTTAACGCATTACCTGATGTCTCACCTGTTCTTTTCCGTCACATTTCCTCACTAAGGATAACACCAACAACATCATCAAATTTTAAAGTGTTTGAATCTGAGATAGAGTAACTTATAGCCATGACCAAGCCATCCAACTTTCTGGCAATGAGCACAAGATTAGAAGAGCCTTGACCTCATCATCAAAGTCCACTTTTACAGAACTTAGTTGATTAGTAATCGTATTAAATTCATTTAAATGATCTGCAACAGACCCACCTTCTGACATCTTCATATTAACTAATCTCTTCATTATAAATACCTTATTGGACATCGAGGGTTTTTCATATAGTTTAGCCAATGTGTCCATGAGTTCCTTCGTTGTCTTTTCTTTCGAAATATTGAAAGCCACCGACGCTGCCAGGCTCAGTTGTATCGTTCCTAGTGCCTTTCTGTCAAGATCCTCTCATTCTTTGTCCTTCATGGTTGTCAGCTTATTTGTTATTCCACCCAATGGTAGGAATAGATCCTTCTGATATAAATAATCTTCCATA
Organism: Picea engelmannii; assembly: GCA_009831015.1. NCBI lineage: Eukaryota > Viridiplantae > Streptophyta > Pinopsida > Pinales > Pinaceae > Picea > Picea engelmannii. Next base: position 43,678 of record ML843809.1, on the reverse strand, counting down.
TGCATCTTCCATAACAGGTAGTTTTGGCCGTTAAATTTCTCGACCCTAAACTTTCCATCTTCCGCCATTGCTCCCACTCGAACCAGGAACCCTATTTTCCTGCGAGTTACTTTTCACTCTGATACCAATTGTTAGAAAAATAGGATCGCGGAGCAATAAAACAAAACAAATGCGGAAATAAAACACAGAAGATACACAATACAATAGAGACACAGATATACGTGGTTCACCCAGTGTGGGCTACGTCCACCAAAGAAATTGTCAGGTCCTTCATTTATTATTATCCAACAAATGAAGAGATACAACCTACAACAAACCCGTTGTAACTTCCTCTTCTTTCTCTCACAGTCTCCTATCTCAGAATACAATATTTGCAATATAATGCATAGTCGCAATACATTTTCCCTCATAAAAGAGGGTTTCCTTCTAGGGAAAAAAAACCTAACATAAGTTCTACTGTTAGATCTGTGACCTTATAATGAACGGTCCAGATTTACAATGCAATTACAATATACATTTACAAAGCAATTTTTCCTTTAAGGGCTCGCTTGCCCTCGGACCCTGCAGAGGGGGTAACCCCCCTTTGCACTCCCCCGCGTGGAGGAGTGTACATTCTTTTGAGGTGTAAAGTATTCATGGGGTATAAAAATGGCTAAAAACAAAGACCTCTGAATCAGGAAGATAATCAGCCTGCACAACCAACAGGTTGGTGAATGAAGATGTGCAAAGCTTTGTTATTAAAAATATTTACCAGATCACGAGGCACATGGAAGATTATGTCAATCCTACAGTGGATGGGGAATTAATTTGGCAGAGTGTGAATTCATATGATACCAATTTAGAGGAGGCCATGGAGAGGTTGTAACATAAGCTCTATGAAATTTCCACAAGGAGATGCACTCAAATTACCACTAAAGTGCATGAAGATGAATGCAGGTCCTACCGGTTCAATGGGATGGATTCAATGGATATGTTCATTGTCTAAATGAATCATATTCTCGTACTCCACTAGGTATGTGCCCTCGATAAAATATTAATAGGGATACCTGTGCAATGGTGGGCAGCGCATCGAGAGCATCTCCTTGAATGGGAAGTTATGGAAGATTCAATGAGAGAAAGGTCTTGGTCGAGGTTAGATATTCGTCAATACATGTGTTCTTGTGAAAGGCATTGTGTAGCCAAGAAACGGTGGGGTTTGTGAAGCATATATCTATAAGCTAAGTGCGCTCGGCTGAGAAGATATTCAATCCGTCCAGTTCCTCAAATTCTTACAGAACGAATGGGCATGCAACGTGAGTGAAGGATGGATACAAACACTCAACATGTTATAATAGCGAACACATCCACTTGTTCAGTCCCTTTAACCCCTATTGAGAAACAAACGTGTTGTGCAAGATTAAAGAAACAATAATAGGTCTGTAGATGCCCCTAGATACATATGAAACTAGTGCAGATCCTCCATGGAGAAAACCGAGAAGTTGGACCCATGTGAAAATGTGTCACAACCCACCAGGGGTTGGCGCGACACATTAACACTTAGTGAACCAATGCAGGGGTGCATAGGAGTCATGCGTGGCACCCCCCGAAGAATAAGACTCATGCATGTATCGAGTCATCCATGTCATACTAAAATATTCGACGACAAAAAAGACTTGCAGTAATAACGGTGGATGTGACAAGTAGTTACACCACTTAGATTTCCTTCAATTTCATAAAGATAGAGTCATTAATGCAACTAATAAGAGGATGATTTGCCCGATTTAGAATGAATGAGGGGTTAATTACAATGGTTGGCGGAAAGAAAGACATTAAGGCTACAATGATCGATCTTTATCCAACGAAGCGATATCGATGGCAAGGATGGAAGGGTCTATCGACCCACCGACAATAAGGACTGGGAAATAACTCCAACTCCAGTTGAGCGACATGCGAAATCATTATTACAATACTTCTGGGAGAGCGGAGTATTCCATCTCATTGATTCTCCTTTTTTATACTTGGCTTTCAAAGTGTTCTTTCATTCATATCCTCTTACTATCCAACCAACATAGACACATATTGTTTGAGCCTCAGAGTCACTTTGCACTTGCAAGACATGGTTTAAGGAACCATAGTTGTCAACGACCAAGATGGAATCCTTGAGAAAACCCCATGCAAGAGAGAAGTCCAAAGAAATTAAAGAATAGTCGGTTCTAAAACCAGTTATGCCATCCAGAGTAGAGTTCCAAGCTGGGGAAAGTTGCGCTACTCAAGTCATGTGCCAATTATAATGTACATGACCCAAATCAATTTCCTGAACTCCAATCCAACAAGTATTCATGTGTTATCCTTAAAGAATATGGTACAAAGAAGGTGGTTACTCAGAAGTGTGTGAAGCCTCTGTAGAAATTGGGAATGCTTACATTACTCAACTTCCCACATTTCGGTCGAGTACCAACAATTCAAGCATGTGTCTACTTCCTCCTCACCGGACTGCATGACAGTTACCTATGGTTGGATGAGCCTTAACCCATTGACCATGATACGATGCATAAGTTTTCAGGTCTTCCCACTTATGGTGAGGATTTAACTGTTATTGTCAAGGTGAAATATGCAGCACAGGAGGAAGTCTACGCCTAGTTTGGGACACGCAAGGGAAAGCACAAGCTTGTAATCCATGAAATTAATGATCTAGTAGTTAGGTTCACAACGCAGCTATTGGCCTGCATTCACCCTTGGTGTCGTCATTATTGTTAAATGGTGTGTTGTAAGAGTTTAGATGACATGGGCTCAATATTTGTTGAATGAGTTTGTTGATGACTACTTGGATGCTAAAAAATAGGGCAAGGAGTTTCACTACAACTGGGTCATCCTCTTGTTGGGTATGATTTTTTAGAAGCCACCACTAGGGCATGAAAAGGACGCGGTGGATGTCCCACTGTTCACTGCTCCCTGCTTCTTGACTCTATAGTACTCCAAGGACCCAACGGTCCAAGCGGACATTACAAAGGCATTCCGAAAATGGTTCACAGATTTGATCATTGCATATGATGTGGGGGTTCACGTCCTGGAGGAGCTTCTGACAAGGTATGTTGATTATCTTGATTTTACACGTGATCTCCATAACTTGTTGGTTTATCCTTGTGTAACTAATGACAAGGCCAAGGCTAAGATCCCATTTTGTATTACTGAAAAGGACATCCTGGAGGGTGCCGCAGATTGGACGGTTGACTACCAACATTTGTTTATTGAAGTACAAACTCAGTTCGAGGTTAGAACCAAGGTATCACAGAAACAAAGAAAGGTTATGGCTGCGGTTTGATGTCAAGACAAACTTGTTGGATCCAAAATGCAAAATGTCGGTTCCAAAGAGCTAGAGTCACCACATTTAGAGGAGAAAATGTTGAGCGCACAAGGGTCCGAAGTAGAGGATGATGGGGTTAGGAAACAANNATGGATCCCGACACTGAGGAAGATCATACACCCTTACCACTTACCACTCAGATCGAAGAAGAAGTCCCAACACCTTCTGCCCCGGTCGAATATCTACCATGTTTAGGGTTAGGGGAAGCATGAGCAAACAAATATCGTGAAACTATCATATGTTAGCTCTTTGGCACTAGAGGTTGGTCAACAGGTGACCAAATTAGTGAAGGAGCTTCACACTCATTTGTCTCGACAATTTTTTTTTCAAAATGATATGACGAGGAATTTTGACTCCCTATGTCAACAGTTGGCTTTACCCTCGCCACTAGAGTCTCCTCCTCGGGACCCACAATTTACTAAGACTCTAGGCATGATCCAAAGAAGATTTATGAGTGTCATCTCATTGGTTGTGGTCCCAACTAACTCATCTAAGACATAGATTGACCTTACACATGTCCCTACTACCGATCTAGAGGGATTTGTTACTACCATACTCCATGAGCTTGAGGAGAGGAACCAAACTCTCACCCAAGCATATGACCAACTGCACCTTTAACTTGACCAGGAAGTCACAAGTCGTGTGGATACCAAGTCGCAATTGCAACAAGAATTATGTGCATGACAACAGGTTGAAGTTGCTCAACAAGATCTCCAAACATTGCATCTTGTTGAGGTCACCATGCACAAGGATACCAAGGCCCGACATGAGGCTGCTTTAGCCAGTAGCGCTGAACTATTCACTACAATGGAGGAAGCATATTCACATGTTTATCCTCCCGAACAAACAAAACAAGAGATCCCAACACCATAGAAACTGAAAGTGATTACCGAGCGTATTCATGCATTGGAATCCTAGAATACAACACTTTGCATGTGGCTTCAACATACAACACATGAGGAGACGGAGTTACAAAAGAAGATTGTGATGGCCGAAGTATCCATATGGGATGACCAAAACAGATTGAAGGATTTTTTGGGAGTGGTCGAATACAGTTTCACCTTGTTGAACCATTTGCAGAATCCTCCAGAATTCAGTTCTATTGATGACAAAATTCACGTGGTAGAAGTTGAGGTCACCCACCAAAAGAGAAGCTTGGCATCCCTACCTCCGGGAAAGTGCCAGACTATGATGATAGCCATCACAACCAAGACTAAAGATATTATTGCAACATGGATGGAGCAACAAACCATTACAAAGCTATCCACAGATGCAGTTGATAAAGCCCTAATCTTTTATACTCAATTGGCAGTCGCACAACTCGTCATCGCCCCTATGATAAAAAAGATGGAGACGATGGACCTGACAACTCCTCGTGTTATGACAACTGATGCAAATGAGGTCATACAACTTACCTAAGAACTTCATGACACCCTTAATGAATCTGATAATTGAATCAAGGAGTTCCTTCAAGAACTCATGAAGACAGTTCCTTTCGTCGCATCAGTCACGTCATGAGGCTGTTGGCTCTAGGATGAGCCAAATAATAGTGGTGGGGACCTGTTGGCACCCAAATTTTTGAGATAGAGATTGTGCGCATGCAAAAACGTAGTTGTGCATGCACTATAGTTTTTTGTGCACACCGACAACTACGCAGTGGATGACATGAGGCGCGTGCGCCAGTCCAAGTTCTCCTATGAACACTAGTCTGAGTTCTACTATGAGCACCAGTCCAAGTTCCATTATGCACGTCAATATGAGTTCTACTATGTGTGCCATAAAACAAGAAGATATTGCATGGACGCCAATCAAGAAAGAATCTTTGAGAACTCTTCCCAAATGATTACTTCAGTCGACACGAGAGATCATGGAGCAGTCAAGGAATGATCTTGAAAGGTAATTAAGACTACCACGACTCCAAAGAGGCTACATGGAATACATGCAGTTGGAAAAAGCATGTGGGACTGGAAGTCAGTAGAGCGAGTGGAGCAAAACTAAAAGTGACAGAGTGCTAGAGAAGAGAAGGAAACAAAAGGGAGCAATGACGACAAGAATGAGTTAGTTAGTCAGTGGTTGATTGTTGTTGTTGGGATCATTGTTGTTGTTCATTCATTGGGTTCACTTCGAGATCATGTTTTTTGAAGAGTCTAGTTTTTGTAATACATGTAGAGTCTAAGAGAAGCACATGGCATCTTGTAATGCACTACTGTGAGAATGTATGGTTATGATAAATGATGAGTCTCTTGGTCTATATATGCGATTGGTTGAATGAATATAATAAAAGTTACAATTATTAATGTCCTTTGATGTGTTGATCATGTGCCTGATGAATGTGTTTGTTACTATTACATGTTGTTAGTATTTAAACATAATGCAAAGGAATGTATAAATATCAACACGAATGGGTTCCCTATGTAATTAGCCCTTCATCACTGAACAAGACCATATGGTATTTGTGATTATCATGGCGTCTCGGGAGATACTTTCTTTAGTCTTCAACTGAGGATTGATATGTCGACACCTTGGGGATTTGTTGGTCAACTTTGGACAAACCTTGGGTTATTAACCCCCCAACGATAAGAAGGATACGTGCAAGTGAAGCCAACAAAAGGAAAGATGGATCAAAGGAAGAAATGATTCAAGTCACCTTTCATAAGGAATAGATCTCAAGCATACCAACAAGGGAAACCATATCAAAGTGATTAGAAAATGATAGATTCCTTGGGAGAGAGGCCAAGACAACAACCCATCAAGTTTTGGGGATGTGAAGGAGATCACATGTATAAAGATTGTTCTCATCGAGGAGATAAAATGAAGATTGTGCATAGATCCAAGCAATAAGAGACAATAGAGGACATGGGAATAAGCATGCCAATGATCTATGCAGTCTTGGACAATAGACAAGCAAACTATCAATCCTGCATGATTGATTTGGAAGGTGAGATTGATAATCATCCCATAACTATTTTGATTGATTATGGAGATAGTCATAGCTATAGATCCAAATCTAGTTGAAATATTTAAATTGAAGAAATGTAAGAATGAAAAATCTTGGCTAGTTTAGCTAGCTACTGGAACCAAGAGAAGAACTAGTGAACTTGTTAATGATTTCCCAATAAAAATGAATGGAATCAACACTAAGGCAAATTTGAACATCATACTGCTTGGGTCTTATGACTGCTTGATTGGTATGGATTGGATAGAAAAACATCGTGTTGTCTTAGATTGTTATAAAAAGGCTTTCACATGTCTTAATGAGGAAGGGAATTCAAGGACAGTGCAAGGTATTCCAAGTCCTATATTTGTTCGAGAGATTTCAACATTGGAGCTAGAAAGAAGTTTTAGAAAAGGGTGTTAGATATATGCAACCCATATGGAAGAGCCAATGAAGGATAAGGAGCAAATTCTTGAAGACTATCCAATCCTTAAAGAATACGAAGATGTGTTCGGGGAGTTGCCAGAATTACCACCAAAAAGGAACATTTATTTTTCTATTGATTTCATGCCTGAAGCTGCCCAAGTGTCCAAAAATCCCTATAGAATGAGCACACCAAAGCTAAAAGAATTGCAAATACAGTTAGAAGAGTTGTTGAAGAAGGGGTACATATGACCAAGTGTTTCTCCTTGGGGTGCCCCAGTTCTTTTTGTCAAGAAAAAAGATGGAACATTGAGGTTGTGTATTGACTTCATATAGTTGAACAAGGTTACAATCAAGAACAAATATCCTTTGATAAGGATTGATGATCTTTTGATCAGCTGAAGGGAGCAAATATATTCTCTAAGATTGACTTGAGATCAAGTTATCATTAAGTGAGAATCATAGAACAAGACACCGACAAAACAACCTTTCAGACAAGGTATGGACACTATGAATTTGTAGTTGTGCCTTTTGGGTTGACAAATGCGCCCACTACATTTATGTGTATGATGAATGGGATGTTCAAAGAATTCTTGGACAAGCTTATCATTGTATTATTGGATGATATTCTTATGTATTCCAAGATAGATGAGGAGCATGAGCAATATTTGAGGATGGTGCTACAAGTGTTGAGAGAGCACCAATTGTATGCCAAGTTGAGTAAATGCACTTTTTTTTTTTATCAAAAGCAGATCCATTGTTTGGGTCACATTGTTTTAGAACATGGCATAACAATGGATCTAGAAAATATTGAAGCAATCAAAAGTTGGCCAGCGCCAACAAACATTTTAGAGGTTAGATCATTTATTGGTGTAGTTGGTTATTACAGGAGATTCATTGCAGGATTCTCCAAGATTGCACACCCAATAACATATTGGCAAAAGAAAGGAGTAAAGTTTGAATGGAGTGCCAAGTGTGAAGAAAATTTCAAGCACTTAAAGGATTTACTAACTAGTGCACCTATTTAAAAGTTGCAGATCCAAATGAGTATTTTGTTGTGTGCATAGATGCATGCAAGGAAGGGCTCAATGGAGTCCTTACGCAAAACAAACATGTAATTTGTTATGAGTCCAAAAAATTGAAGGTGAATGATCTAAATCTCGGGGGCTGAGATCTGGATGGTTTGAATGTCAAGAGAGGAGGAGCTTATAAATGTCAATCTTGCATAAAAAGAAGCATGGACAAAAACAACATGTAAATGAAGTACTTGGAGGTGAGGCTCAAAGAAGAGCCTCACCTCTAAAACTAACTACTAGTAAATCACTCAGAGCTAATGAATCTCACAAAATAGAAAATATGAGAGAAACCAAAATGAGTAACTTGATATTATGAGAAGGCTTGCTAGGMCTTTATATAACATTACAAAATTGTCCATTGGACAAAGTMAAAAAGAGCTCATTAAATGAGTCTCTATTATTAGTATAATAGATATAACTACCTAACTAACTAAGTAGTGGAAAATAAAACCMAATCCAATAATAGAAAGAGCTCATTAAATGCATCTCTATTATTATAATAATAGATCTAACTACCCAACTAACTAAGTAGTGKAAAATAAAAYCCAATACAATAATGGAGAGGTCAGACTCTCTTTGACCATTATGGGCAACATGTTAGCCCAATTAATTAATGAGGAGGTGGGCATCTCCTTGATCCACATTGACAATCTATTAGCTTTATAGCTTTATGAMTTTTGTATCTAAATTTAGACCATATTCCCCCTTAAAATTTGGATCARCGAATGAGATAAATTATGCCACACATGACTTAGAGTTGAAAACCATAGTACATCCCTTAATAATGTGGAGGCATTACCTTATGGGCATAAAATTTGAATTGAGGACAGACCATAGTGGTCTGAAATATTTGTTTGAATASACAACAWTAAATGYTAGACAAACTAGATGGCTAGAATTTCTCAGTGAATATGACTTTGCCATCAARCACATAAAGGGAAAAGAGAGCAAGTTGTCTGACACACTCWATAGAAGGGTGCATAAAATGCATGCTACAGACATTAGTATTGTTATGGGATTTTTGCTCACAAGGACATTGTTGAATACACAACAAAATCTCCCTAGTATTAGCCTAGTAATCMTATACAAAAAGGGGGTAGATTCCTTATGATTTTCCTATACCTAGATCCAAACACATGGATTCACAATTATCCTAAAGAGTAGGGAGGATTTGCATACCTTTCTTGAGGCRGTCCTTCGTATTTCCTGGTTGTTGCAATCCYGAAACTCCAACTCCAAGCTCCACAACCTGCTTCTTGTATACAAAWRACAARMACAACCTTCTCTTCTTCTCTACTAAGGATTATAATTATAGATCCAATCTAATTCTAATCATATCTATAAAGGAATAAATTAGATCTATCATTCATTCAATGAACACAAATGATATGAGGGGAAAACCAAATGATCTATTAATAAAACATGGAGAATACGTACCAAATCATACCTCAAATGTTGATGCAAGATCTTTTAACCTCCTTGCTCCTTACCTCTCCTTGCAGCTCCTTGGTCAAGCTAGGCTTCACTGACTTCTGGTTGTGATGATGGATACCTCTATAGTTGGATATCATAACAATGCTCTTCAATTCTCCCTATTCTTACCCAAGGCTTGCCTTTGTTATATAGCTCAGGGAGGCTTGAGAGAGTCTTCTAGATCTTCTAGAGGCCACTAGAGACTCGAATGATGTGAGTTCCTAGGCCTTTGCCATGAAGATCCAACTCATCCCTTGCCTATCACCTCGTAACTCCCCAATTCCATAAGTTTGATACTGCCTCGCTTGTTGACCACTAGTGTCAAGCGAGGGTCTCACTTGTTGCCTAGTATGTGTCTTGCGAGGATGTTAAAAAGGGTTTTAAAAAGGGTTCAAACCTTAGGAAAAAGATGTATTATGGCCTTTATCCTATGATGGCTTCCTCTCTGTCCTACAGGGTGGAAATTAAGGCTATAACAGATTAGACCAATCCGCTAGGTAGACATACTCAGACTCTAAATGAGCATGGCCTCCAAACAATGCATTGCGGGTCCATGATATGAAATGCTAGACCATGGCCACAAAAGAATACACAGTGGATCCATGCCATCAATAAAACTGTAGCCACGACACAATACAATGTGGATCTACATCAAGAAATTGAATTAAGTTGAATCTTATTGATTTATATTTGATTGTTAACTCATTCCGATCATCCCCTACTCAACTTTAAAAAAATTGAAAAATGACATGTCTTTATGGTATAAATGCACTGTTTATTTCATTTCGTTAAAACTCACGTCATACTTATGCACATCTTGTCTTGAAAATAGGTTGGGCTCAGGGCTTCAGGATCATGTGTCTTTCACAAAGGGGCATGACGCTCATGTCATTACCTTGAGAGCATAATGGGGCGTCATCTGTAATGATTAAAGATCTTCTCGAATCTGGTAAGTCTAAATCCTCCATAACATTCATTCAATGTGAACATCCATATGCTTGCGTTTAATTGTTTATATGCATTAAAATCATTATAATTATCATCATTGTTTCATTGCAGGCAAGGCTTAGTGATATGTACCCGCTTATGTAAATTCAAACATAATCATAACATTAAATTCTATAATCATGAAATTGGAACTCTAGAATATAATCAATTATGAAAGGGAATAAACAACTACTGCTTAATTATCATGTTTATAGATAAATAATATATTAGAAAACAACGATTAATACAACCAAAACAAGCATAGGATGGAGGAGGGATTCACGAGATTCACTTATTGATTTGATAATGCACGATCGCAAATGGAAAGGTCACATAGCTTATTTTTTGGAATAAAATAATATATAAATAGTTATATACTATAATTATAAAGGTTTTAACTAATGTAAGCCTTTAACCTATGATGTGATGACTTGTAGGAAGTACAACATCAATCAACTACACATTAATTATGTTATTTAAAACATAACACATAGTAAAATACCGCCAATATTAGGTGGACCTATAGAATATTTAAGAAATTTTAGATTTTTAAATTAATTATAATTATCTGACAAACAATTGTCAAACCAGTCAAAAATGATTTAATCAACTATATCCATGATCAAAATTAAAAAAAAAAAATCAATTTTAAAAAATTTGAAAAGCACATTTTAATATTTCAAAAAATTAATTTAATAGAGAGATTTAGATAACATTGTAGAAACTTTAATGAAAACAAAAAAATTAAAGCAACTAATTGAAAGTTAAAGGATTTTAACTCTTAAGCAATTACACTATAATCTCGCTAAGTATAATAACTATTCTCAACATTGATTGACAACTAAATTATTATAAATATTATATATTCGAAAAAAAATGTCACATAACTTAGAGGTAAGTATAATAACTATTCTTAATATTAATTGACAAATAAATTATGATAAATATTAGAGAATATAAATGGGCCTATTGGTTAAGAATGTGTGTTTCCTCCTAAAAAAAAATCACAAATTCAAATCCAAAAGGAATAAATTATGTATACCTTGATCAAATCGCTCCACAAAAAATATCACATTACCTAAACACAAACACAATAACAAAAAACCTAAACACAATAAGAAAAAACATGTAAAAGGATGAGATATAAGAATTCCCTTTTTCGAAGTCCCTCTTTCCCCAACTTGTAAACGGATGAGATATACGCATTCAGCGATCAAAATTCAACACGTCACAGCGCGTCAGAGGGGGTCCAACACGTCTCAGAAGGGTTATTAAATAATTAGATGTCAAAAAAAAAATTAATTTCAATTTTTAAAAATTATTTCGGAAATGTTAAAAAAAACTTTAAATTTCCTAGGAAGGGTAATATTTTAATTTGCCAGTCATTAAAATTTGCAGGTTACGGTTTACCAATTAAAAATTTGCCGGTTACGGTTTACCAATTAACACTCCACTCTCATTAAAATTTGTCGGTTACCAGTTAACACTCCACTCAGCACTAGTCAGTGGTGTACAATGTACACTGTATAGGTAGATAAATGTTTCTTCATGCGAAATTGCGGTAACATTGAAGTTTGAACAAGTTCCCTTCGAGAATCGAACTGTAACACTAGTGTTTTTTCACTGAATTTTCCGGAGAAGCTGGCTATGGAGGAAGAAAAAGCTGTCAAGTTCACATTACTAGCCTTGCCCGCTGATGCTGTCTACGACCTCCTGTCAATTGGGGTAAGGATTCAAGAACTCGAGCTCTTTACTTTATTTACTACTATATATGCGTATACATTCTTCAAGCTTTTGCAGCTGCTAACAAATTAAGCAGTTTCTCTAAGTCTGATATACAACCAATTTTTTTTTGAAATAACGTATAATCACTGTAGTAGTTTCATGCCTTGGAAGCTCTTAGTTCTGTTAGCACTACAAAGGTATTGGGTAGTTATCCAGGGTTTTGCTCTGGCTAGTAGTCGCAACCAACTAATGCATTATAGGTAGTTGTGGGTCATCAATAGGACCACATATGGTGTTATAAACATTTTTATCCATATATTGTATGTGATTTAATCATGGGTCCTATCATAAAGCAATGCCACTCCACAACATGCAATTAATTTGTCCTCTGCTATTGGTGACGATGGGGCAAACTGAAATTTTCCACCTAAGGGCATGACCCTGTATGGAGGAGTTGAAGCTTGAGAGGGTGGTGGGAGTAACCCTACTTAATAAACTGCTCTTCAATTGAACTGCAGCAGGTGTATAAGCCTCGCCATTAGATGAAGATAAAGCAGTGCAGGTGAGGAATCCAGATTGCCCAGTCGTGCAAACCAGTAAAGTCATTGAACCCAAATGCTATGCTAAAAGCTACCACTTAGATAGTAATTAGGTTGGGTTATGTCTGTAACCGAGAAATATGTCGAGAATTCATCGACGGTTGGAGAACGTGTAATAAAATGTGGAGTCAATAGGGTAATGTGGGTGCCATGATACACGACCTTGTCACTGTGAATCCCACCGATAGCGTAGTATTGCTTTCTTTCCGTGTTTGTGTAGAGCATTGTAAGCTGTAATACACATCGGTTGAGGTTGGCGATTCGGTGGTTTTCGGCTCTTATGGGTTGGATCTCTTCATGCTTTCTTCTCCACATTCAACTCTTGCCTCATACTTTTCATGCTTTCTTCTCCACATTCAACTCTTGCCTCATACTTTTCATATACGAGCTGGGTTTTATTAAATTCCTAGACTCTTCTC
>ML843809.1:0-30598 GCA_009831015.1 Picea engelmannii | reverse complement strand
AATCTTCTTTATCTGACGAAGCCATCCCTTCTCTCTAAGAACATAGAATGATACAAATGCTCACCATCCTTTTGACATTATTATAACTTGCATAATGATCTTTTCCCTCTAAATCCCCCCCAAAAAATATTCCCCAAAATTTCCCCTTCAAATTTTTGCCTCCAAAATTTCCACCCAAATTTTTCACTTATTTGCCCTTAAAAATTAAAAACAACTTTTACTCTTTTATTTCATTATTTATATGTTAAATACAATATTTCTCATGTTTATTTATTTGTCCCACATTCATTAAACATATTTATGATCCATATAATTTTAGGTATATATGTAGACAATATACCTAATTTTCATTTATCCCAAATTCATTATATTAACAATAATTTATATCATATGTGTTATATATACACAGTCTTGTTTTATCTTTTTACATTGTGTCATATCTTGGGTTGTATTCATTAAAATATTTGGAGCAAGATAGAAGGGAGAAACATCGAGAAGACATCCGAGGAGAATTTAACATTTCAAAGGTTAGTTATTTTTTAAATTCTTACCATTTACCAAAACAACAATTATAAGATTATCTTCGAATCACATAATAATTTTTCATGCAAAAATTTAAAAACATCAAATTTGTTTAGATGTTTTTTAATTTTTTCTAAAAAAAAGCCCAACTTTTTTAAAAAATTGAGACTTTTTTCAAAAAAAATTAACAAAATCCTTAAGATTTTTTGAAAAAAAAAAAGAGTCAAATTTAGGTATAGTTTTGTAAAAAAATTTAGGTTTTTTATTGTTTTTTACTTAATTTTTTTTAGTTTTGGCCCATGGTGGTTACTGGGAGATGTCTGGGGCTTGGTCGTGGGGTTGGGGCGATGCCATGGGACCTGCCATAGCCGCAGTTACTGGGCAATGTTCGGGGCCAAGCCTCGAGGGGGGTTGGGGTGATGTATGGCATCACCCCAACCCCCCACGGCCAAGGCACAGTCCCCAACATAATCCTAATAACTCCATGGGTCAAAAAAATTTAATTATGGGTCAAAAAAAAAAAATAGTTGTTATATTCAATGTTTTTATTTTTAGTTTATTATAATGTAAAAGGCCTAATTTTATTTTTTTATCCTATAGGAAAATGGTAGGAAACAAATTATCTATGCATATATATGGATCACGACCTGCAATAATGGCATCCAAAAATGCAACTGGAAACTCCATGAGTGTTAGGAAACCAAATGATAGCATAACACCTGAGCTATCAAGGAAAATGAAGAATGCTAGAGAGTGGAAATCCGTGGAAGGTGAAAACAAACTGGAATAATCTTGGTTTGTTAAAGACAAGCAAGGCAACAATGGAGATCGTATATATTTGTATTGTGTCGAATTAGAACATGTGCAAGGAAATTATTAGACACTTGGCTTGTTACGAGATATATGTTTGGTGCTAGCCACATATATTGTTTATGCACTTGTCAAACAAGGAAAAACTTATATCAAGTTTAGATATTGTTTCAAATTGAGCAATTATAACAAGAATGAATGTTTTTCATAATTATGTGCATCCATCGTTGATGACATTGAAAAAGGCAATGTAAGTTTTTTATTTCTATTTTTGTGTCATTTATTATTTTTAGTATCATGGTAATGTTTTAATTTTATTTAACATGAAAATGTTATACTTTATTTTTACGGGATTTTATCGAATGACTTTCACATATGTTAGTGGGGATTTACTCTATAGTTAATAATATCATGGATGTCATCAACATTTTTCATATTGAAAAGACACAAGAAGGAAGGAAAAAGAAACAGAGAGTAATGCAGGTTGAACCTTCAAGAGTAGACAGAGAAGAACATGAAAGAAGAAAGAAAATTCCTCATTCTAGAAATCCTAAAAGGGTTACATTTGAAAATGAAGAAAGTCCAAATGAAGATTTTGTTGAGAATGGTCCTAATGAGGTTATTACTCCTTCTCGCAAAAAGAATAAACAAGATAAACACAAAAGAGCCATGGCTGGTGATGAGTCTATACCTATTGATTATGAAGAAATCATTGATTTAGATGAAACACATTTAAATCATAAGAGTAAGAAAACAAATGTTGATAATGTTCAATAAGTCATCGTTAGATTAGAGTATTATAGTGAAATTCCTAAAGGTAGCAGAGAAATAATAACACCAGGTGTTGATCTAGAGGATGGTATTATAAAAACAACACAAAATTCCATTTGAAATAGAATGAGGACGACAAACTTAGTTGATGATGGCCACACATTTCAGTTGAATGTGAAACAACTTTATAAACCCACAGAAGGGCAAGAAAAATATCAAATTAGAAAATCGCATCTCTTGCATATTCACAATTTGAAAGCATTGATTAGGTACAATCCATATGCACATGTGGTTGACTACCTAGTTCTTGTTGACCCAATAGAAGTTCCTACGAGGGAAGAATTTGATAGATCAAAATGTTTTGACTACAAATATTATGTGATTGAAGGAAATCATTTTTTTTGTTAGTTAGTTTGTGACATGTGGGACTAACCTGTGACTAAGAAACCACGACTCAGGGGCATCTAAGCTGTCAAAATCACTCGAGGATCACACCCGACCTGAACCACACCAACCCTTAACATGGCTGGATTTTTTGTTCCGCGGGTTTCGAACCGGTGACTTTAACATGACAGAGTGCCTTAACAACACACTCTATCACCGACTGTCCTACACCTCGGGGACATGATTGGAGGAAATCATTATGTAGAGGCTAGAAGAGAATTGATGCAAGCATATCCCAATAATCCTCTTTTTGAGACAATCAAATGCATAATTTATGTCGGTTTAACAGATTCAGAAGCAAAGTCATTGGCATGGGATCATAACACAGACAATGAGTACAGAATGTCTATGAATTTCATTCAAAGGGTGAGATTTATCCATAATGAATTTTCTGAAATATGTCGTGGGGAGAGATCAAATGTTGATGTCAAGTTTTGGAAGCAATGTTGTATGGAAATAAGATTCCCACTTGATGATGAAAATACAAAAGAAAAAAATTGCAAAGGAAGTGATATATTTAGAGCTGTAGATAGTTATTTTCAATTGGGATTTAGAACTGGGCAGGTATGGGATTTGATAGATGAGATCTTCACCCTATGGAAAAAAAATTAGTATAAAAAATCAAAGAGTTACGAAGGCTAAACCATTGATATGTGGCACAAGTAAGGCAGGTCCTGACATAAAAAATCTTCCATATGATATGACTTTAACACCTTGAAGATCAATACAAGGAGTGAAGGATGATAAACTTATCATAACTATATTATCATGTGTTAGGTCAAGAGGATTGTCAATGGAAGAAATGTGTGATGAATTTAAAAAGTAAGATTGTTGAGTTGTTTTTATTTATGTTAGGACAAAAAAATTAATATTTTTAGTTTAACATATCAGTTTAACATTATTTTTGTTTTATTTAGTCACAAGGTGTATATGAAAATACAAGAGGAAATGGTTAAGATGTTGAATGAAGAAAGTTGGGATGATGTTAAACTCAACTATCCAGATTCAATCTCTCCGGCAGTATTGAAACAATTTTTTGTTGCATTCAAAAAGGTATGTTGATTTATTACATTCATATTATTCGTTTGAAAGTTAATTTATTTCTATTTTAATAGTTGTACATATATAACTATATGTTTGTTTGTTTCATTAAAGATACCAAAGAAGAATGCAGATGGAGTACTTGAAACTTTCAAAAGTTTTATTCAAAAAGCCAAGTTTGAAAGAGAAAGAAGGAGACGTGTTCAAAAAGTTCAACTTGATGACACCCTTGATCACTGCATTTGGAATGGGCTCGACACTGTTCAATATAAAGTGATATTAGGTGATTTTGAACAACTTGCAAATATTGTTCCTAAAAAAGAATACTCCCTAGTTATTGTAGATATCTCTCATGGTTATAATATCCAAAACATTGGATATGATATTGAGCCTTATACTTACCAAGTTAATAAAGTGGTTATGGGATTTACAGAAGTTACAACATCATTGTTTTGGAGATTTCTAGTATTTCATTTAGACACACAACAAGGATTGGTGCAATCAAGCTTCAAGGGGAAAGAAAAGACAAGGATGCAGTTTATTTGGTAAGAAATTGAAAGTGTACGTTTAGCAATTGAGATTAGAAAACAATTTGATTAATTCACAAGTTAATTGAATTTGCACTTATTTGTGTTACAGGCATAAACCTAATATTTACAGCTCCAATATAGAATCATTTAAACGTGATTTTGAGAGTATACATCTTGCAACCTGGACAAAAGATGATTCTTATAATTCTTTTATTGTCAATGTGATCCGAAAATATCTTTTAAAGACTATGGTTGAGTTTTAAAACATGAGTTCATTAACCATTTAGGAAACTGAGGAAAGGGGAAGAATTAATGATGAAACATAGCAACCATAATAACATATACAGATCTGGAAATAAGCACAAATAAACAACAAACCATAATAGCAAAAGTTGATAACGGAGTTCGGCAATCTCGCCTACGTCTCCAGGCCTTTGTCTCAGTGGGTGAGGCTTTCTTATTTTTGTTCAAAGCTTCAAAAGTACATTATAAAAGTGTTGAATGGATTACAAACTAATTTAGTTGTGTTCTTCTAGATCTCAAGAACCCATCAAAACTAACGTCATTGAAAACGGATGAACGAAGCTCCCAGAAATGGCCCGCAAAGTTGCTCTCCTCAATGGCTTCCCTACATAAAAATGGCTTTGCCTTTACAATTCTTCAGCATTTTCCGATGTTGACCCTTCTCAAGGCTACCAAGAACCTTTGGTTTATATAGGCTTTAATTTGGCAACAAACTCTCAACTTCCCCCCAAGATGTAGCCTCAAAAAGGGCTCCAGATCCCTCAATATTGGCCAAAATCTCTCAAAACTGCTGAAAAAATCAATAAAAATTTGTATTATATGGTATAAAACCCACTTTGGGCATAAATCGGGTGTATCCCCTTTCTCGCGATCCCTCGGTCATATGCGCATTCTCCAAGTGTCCATGGGCTAGCATGCCCCTGGTCGTTAGCCCCCATACTTCGGCCCCTGGGTCGCATGTGTAGCCATGTGCCCACACCTTATCCTCCACGCGCCAAATCTGTTGTAGCCCCTGGTCACGCGCCCTGGTCGGCAGATTAGCCCGGCCGACCAGACGTTATCCCCAACAATCTGCGTTAACAATATATCAACAGTCATATGCATATCCCAACGCGATCGGGGGCTAGGCTCCAATAGTTATCAATGCACGCCAAAATACAAAGGGTGAGGTTACATAGTAGAGTCATGTGGTAGTTTTGCGTCAGGGCTAAGGCTAGGCCCTAGCCCTTACTCTGCCCAACGAACAACCCATTACACTTTAAATAAAACCTTTAGACTAAGCTTGTTAAGTCACATCGTGGGCGGGCTGGTAGTCTGGCCCTGCCAAGTCACTCACCCAGACTGAAGGTCACGGGTTCGACTCCCCGGGAATCCATAACAATTTTTCCAACCACCGACCAATGGAGGCATGCCACGTGGCACCATCACATTCGCCCATATAAATGACACGTGTCAACCAACCATTCGTCCATCTGCTAGCCTACGTGTCTACCCTGCCAGCATGCTATTGTACTTGCCACGTCACTGTACGGTCGTACAAAATGTACAATCATCTGCCACGTCAGCATTGTACGGATTGTATGGACTACACTGTCATAAAAAAAATTGCTTGTTTGGTAAAACGAACAGACTGCGATATCTTTCGCATACGGTGTTCGTTTGAGCCTGTTAAAGTTGTGTTGGGTTCATAACAATGAGGCCTACGCACATGTTCGTTTTGAAGCGATTCAGAGCACTTTGATTTTTAGGCCTTCCTAGACCCATTTTGGTTCATGGATCCATTTTTTTATCGATCCTCTCCACTAAGGCCTTTTGGTCCTCCAAAAGGATACTAACTAATCATCAAGTGCGGGATAGGCCAACCCACTTGTTCTTTGTCTTTAAACTTTGTCCTATGCACCTGTCTCATCAACATCAACTGTAAAACAAGCATGATAACTAACAGCATATTGTTAGCCACTTATACTCTGTCACATATTACTGAAGCCACTATAATCCATGTTGACAACATTACTAATGATAACATCATAAATATTACTGCAAATGAGCTGATATGTTTGTAATACTTGCACGACGTTAGCTTATCTTGAAGCAAAGTGTGATTGATCTTCCATTTTACAATCATCTCATGTTCTTGCTTAAGATAAATTACTTGATTTGGCACAATTATAGGTGTGTTGCTTGCATGAGTTGCCTTTCTTAATTGTTCCATTGTTTGAAGAGATTGATTTTCTTTTAAGTGATGAGCATGTACAACATATTCCTTGCATGCTTTGATTAAGTGATATTGATTTTGTTCCTTGTAGAAGATTGCTTTGTGATCATACAAATAAGGAATGCCTAAGACCATTCCACATTCATTGAGTGGCACCACATCACATGTTACCTCATCCACAAACTTAGATGAAATTGCAAACTTTAATGTGCATTGCTTTGTTATGTACAATTTATGGTTGTTGCTTATCCATTTAAGTGAGTAAGGTTTATGATGCATGTGACTATTTAATCCCAATTGTTTAACCAATTTCTCTAAAATCAAGTTAGATTGAGATCCACTATCTATCAATGTGTCGACCTTAGTATGCCTCATTACGACCCTTATATGAAACAATTTACTTCTAGAATCATAACCATCACCAATTTTACATGTCAAAGCAACTGCTGAAATTTTAGATTCATCACCTGAATCTGATCCCGAGTCTGTTGGTCATGTTGTTGTTGCAATTGTTTGCCGCCCTTTCCTTTCTTTGAACCACTTTGGTCTCTTCTCGGGATGAAATTGCCAACAATGGTCCTCACCATGCCCTTCTTTCTTGAAATGCTTGCAAGAGGGCTTCTCATCCTTTCTTGCCACATAATTTGCCTTATTGCCATTCCACTTCCTTTTGTCCTCTTTTCTCGAAGACAATTCCCCTGATACACCGACTCTTGTTTTCCCTGCCTCAATGTATGTTGCTTGAACAGAAACCTCATCAAGATTAGTAAGTCCAAACATAAATAAAGTGTTACAAATATGTGCAGGTAAACCTCATATATACTTCGTAAGAGTTTCTTGGGTATGTAATGGAATGTCTAGCATTAATGCCATTTTACGAAATCCATCTGTGTATTCTTGCATTGTTTGTCCCTTTCTTAGTTTAAGACCTTGTCATTCAATTAAAGCCTTCTCTTTATAATCCAAAGGATAGAATTGCTTTCTAAGTGCAGAAACAAAAACTTTCCATGATGGAAATACATTACCCACATGTTGTGTGTCATTTTGCAACTTGCTTTGCCACCAGATGAGTGTTTTACCTGCAAGATGAAGCGATGCCAACTTGATTTGAGTTGCCTTGTCCTTGATTTGTTGCACACTGCAATAAACCTCCATCTGTTTGACCCAGTTATCAAACCTCTCTAGATTGACTTCACCATCATACATGGGTAATTCAAATTTCACATCAAGGTTAAGTAAAGGCATTTCATTTTTATGTTTATGGAAATGTTTTCTTGTGGTGGATTTAGAACTTGAACTTGAAGAAGAAGAAGTTGATGGAGAAGAAGGAGGTGAAGGAGGAGTTTGAGGAGGATCCTCTCCTTCTTCACTTTTGACCTTTGAAGATTCACCTAGATTCGATCTCTTCCATTCCAAGTAAGCATCATATAAAACCTTCATCATCTCCGACATGGCGAAGAAAGTATTTCGAAAGTCTTTCTCCTCGTGAGAAAGTCCCTCTTCTGATGCCATCTTCTCACTTTGAGAAGTTCTCTTTCTCAATCCAATCTCAAGATTCTCTTCAACAAGCTCGCCTTCACCATGATTCAACCTTTCCCTAGTAATCATGCAAACTCAAAAACCAACCGTCAACTAGATCTGATACCACTTGATCCGAAAAGATCTTTTAAATACTATGGTTGAGTTTTAAAACATGAGTTCATTAACCATTTAGGAAAGTGAAGAAAGGGGAAGAATTAATGATGAAACATGGCAGCGATAATAACATATACATATCTGGAAATAATCACAAATAAACAACAAACCATAACAACAAAAGTTGATAACAGAGTTCGACAATCTCGCCTATGTCTCCGGGCCTTTGTCTCAGTGGGTGAGGCTTTCTTATTTATGTTCAAAGCTTCAAAATTACATCATAAAAGTGTCAAATGGATTACAAACTAATCTGGTTGTGTTCTGATAGATCTCAAGAACCCATCAAAACTGACGACACTAAAAACGGATGAATGAAGCTCCCAGAAATGGCCCGCAAAGTTGCTCTCCTCAATGGCTTCCCTGCATAAAAATGGCTTTGCCTTTACAATTCTTAAGCATTTTCCTGTGTTGACCCTTCGCAAGGCTTCCAAGAACCTTTGGTTTATATAGGCTTGAAGTTGTCAACAAACTCCCAACTTCCCCCCAAGATATAGCCTCAAAAAGGGCTCCAGATCCCCCAATATTGGCCAAAATCTCTCAAAACTGCTGAAAAAATCAATAAAAATCTTTATTATATGGTATAAAACCCACTTTTGGCATAAATCGGGCGCAACCCCTTTCTCGCAAGCCCTCAATCATATGCGCATTCTCTAGGTGTCCATGGGCTAGTGCATCCATGGTCGTTATCCCCCATACTTTGGCCCCTTGGTCACATGTGTGACCATGTGCCCACACCTTATCCTCCAGCACGCCAAATATGTTGTAGCCCCTGGTCCTAGTGACCCTGGTCACGAACCTTGGTCAACCGGTAGCTCATCCGACTGGGTGCTATCCCCAAGAATCTGCACTAACAATATATCAATGATCATATGCATATCCCAACGCGATCGGGGGCTAGGCTCCAATGGTTATCCGCGCGTGCAAAAATACAAATGGTGAGGTTACATGGTAGATTCATGTGGTATTTTTACGTTGGGGTTGGGGCTAGGCCCCAGCCCTTACTCCACCCAACGAACAACCCATTACACTTTAAATAAAACCTTTAGACTAAGTTTGTTAAGTCACATCGTGGGTGGGCTGGTAGCCCGGCCCTGCAAAGTCACTCGCTCGGACCGGAGGTCATGGGTTCGACTCCCTGGGAGTCCATAAAAAAATTTCCAACCACCGACCAATGGAGGGGTGCCACATGGCACCATCACATTCGCCCAGATAAAGGACATGTGTCAACCAACCATTTGTCCACTTGTTAGCCTACGTGTTTTCCCTGTCACCATGCCATTGTACCTGCCATGTCACTGTACGTACATACGACCTATACAGTCAACTGCCACATCAGCACTGTACATACTGCACAGTCATCAAAAAATTTGCATGTTTGGAAAAATGAACAAACCGTGATATCTTTCGCATACGGTGTTTGTTTGAGCCCGTTAAAGTTGCATTGGGTTTGTAACGACGGGGCCTATGCACAAGTCCGTTTTGAAGTGATTCTGAGCACTTTGATTTTTAGGCCTTCCTGGACCCATTTTGGTTCATAGATCCATTTTTGGATCACAATGCAAAGGATGGATAGACTCCTAGTACTATATTGGTATACAATGTTGTTGTTAGAAAGCTAACATATGAGGAAAAATATTTGAAAGGATAGATGGTTAACATTTATCAAAAACCACAAGCATTAATTAATTATCTTATAGATACATTTTCAAATGAAGGAGATTGGGTTTTGGATTTGTTCTAGGGTTCAGGTAAGAATTATGATCTAATATTTATGAAATCATACTTCAATCTTATATTATTTTTAATTTATGTATTTTTACAATATCTAACTTCATTATTTATTTTGTATTTGGGGATTAGGTACAACATTAGTGTGTTGCCTACAGAAAGGAAGGAATTGCATAGCCATTGAAAGTGACCCAATGCAGTGCAGTTTTATTCAACAAAAAATTAATGTTATTCCAGTTCTTCGAGATGAAATGCAAGAGTTGGCTTAAGGAAATGATATTTTAGTGAATCAAAGGTGGAAAATTGTCAAAGAAACCTCAAGTACCATTAGGAGGAATGATTCGAAATGATCACTTTGTAGAACTTGTGAATATCAAAGAATCAATGGAAGAACAAAATGACGTCGAAGAAAAGGATAATGTGTCTATTGAGAATGATGAATTTGGGATATATGATATTGTTGATTAATTTAAAGATGTATTTGAAGATGATGCTCAATTTTGCAAATTTTTTATGAGCTATAACTATAATGTTTTGACTTTCAGATTTTAAAATAAGAATAAAGATGTATCTATTGTTGTTTTGTGATGAATCTTTTTCTCTTTTTTTTTTCGTTTTATTTGTATGTGAATCACTATACATTGGAAAATTTTATTAAATGTTGTCATTTTTTACTTCAAATGTATAAAAATATGAAAGGAAATGATAATATTTTTATAAAATTTTGACTTTTTTTGTTCAATTATGTCAATAAAAATGTTTTATTTGACATCTTATTTTAAGGAATATGTACCAAAATGTATAGGTTTTGTTATTATATATGGTTATAAAATGTGTATTTTTTTGCTAAATATTAAAAAATAGTGTTATTTAACTACAATTTCTTTCGATGTATTGAAGTAAAGGTAAGCAATGTGTTAAAACTAATGTTTTTCACTATATTTAAAAAGTATGGAATAGTAAATTAATTAAGGAGACAAAATTATATGAAAAATCATAACTTTAAAAAAGTAAATGGTAAAAAATATTTTTAAGATTGAAAAAAGCATGAAAAAATGACTTAAAACACTATTGAATAAAAAAAAATAGAAAAAATTAAAAATAAATGAAAAATAAGCATTTAAAAAAATAATGTGGAAACATTATGGATCGAAAATTTTAAAATATCAAAAAAACCACCTAAAAACGGAGGGTGGGTGCTACCGGTAGCACCATTTTTAAAAACAGGGTAAAAAAATGGACCCCTAAAAAAATGAGAACTTTGTAGAGTTCTCGTTAAGTTCGTAACTATGTTTAGTCCCAAAAGTGTCAAAACATAGAACCCACAACCATGTCATCCAAGAGATGGTCAGGATTCAACAGAGTTTGTGAACAAGTTGGTTGCTAAGGAATTCGTCAGTGGTCGATCACTAATGATTGGGGTTGGATGAGATTCATGCACAAAGTTTGGTTTTCCAAGAGAAATGGTTGATGGTCGATGATCGGCTTTCGGGGAAGTCAATGAGAAAGCTTGATTTACCAAAGAAATATATGATTGTTGATTGTCGATGTAGTGTTGGAAAATAAGTGTTTCAGATTTCTTTGAGTTGGCAATCGACGGTGGAAATTTGTCTACGGCCCTGGGAAAGGTCTAATGGATCAATGATTGATATTTCTTTTGATTTGAGATCTATAACTTAGATTGAAAGACTATTATAACAGTAAAAACAATCAATTTTCTACATTTTTTTATGATTTTCAAAGGTCATTATCTTGCAGAGCTATTTTGAGGGCCTAAACAACATTTTTATGCAGCTAGAAACACAAGAACATGGTCTCTACATCTTAAAGAAAAGAACACGAAGAGAGCTTTCCAATGAGCTATTTTGAATGCAAAACAGAGATCGTATGAGAAAGTTACAGTTAAAACACTTAAGGGTATATTCTTGGCACCAGTTTACTTTTAGAAGATAGTTGTGGAGCCAGATTTGGAATATGGGTATGTAAAAATGTGTAAGAATAGAAAGACAGCACATGTAGAATACAAGGGTAAAATGAGAAAACAATGTAAAATTCTAAAGACCATAAATTTCAATTTGGAGCTCATATTTGAGGAAATGAATAGTCATTGGAAAGGTCTTGAGGAGAAGAAGCCATCCCTAAACCCAGAAATTGGATTAGTGC
Source organism: Picea engelmannii (assembly GCA_009831015.1). NCBI lineage: Eukaryota > Viridiplantae > Streptophyta > Pinopsida > Pinales > Pinaceae > Picea > Picea engelmannii. The sequence goes on along the minus strand of ML843809.1, from coordinate 18,655 downwards.
ATTTTTATTATTCATAATTTGAAATGAATAATGACCAATAATCTATTCAATAAATATTTTTTCAATGTACCTAATTCTAACAACAATTACTGCATACACATTCTTGCAAAATTAGAGGTACAGGAAAGCAAACTTTAGTTCCTATATTATAACTAGAGATATGAAGGATGAACGAGGGCCTTATAGCCATGAATAAGAAATCATAGGTCTGCATGTCATCATGGGCAATGCTAAGACCGAGTCTAATGGAAGAAGAGACAGGAAAGAGCCCATGACTATGATAAGCCCGCAAAGAGAAGTGCAGAGCAATAGGGATGATAATGAAAAGATTATGAACACTCAGGAAGAGATACTTCAAAGCTTGAATATGTTGCAAAATCAAGTCAATAAAGATTCTGGCACAAGGCAAGAAACTAGTGCAAGACAAGTGGAAGTATCTAGATCTCATGATAAGAGTGATGATCATGGAGGATCTATACAATCAAGGAGTGTTAGCAGACATCAACATTGTCATTCCCCAGGGAACTTGACCAGAAGAGAATATGTATGTTCAAGGTCGAAAAGCAGCCCAAGTATTTCACTTGTTAGACATCAAAGGAGGATACATGGATCGAATAACTTGCAAGGGGAGGTGAGAAAAATCAAGCCACCATCATTTGATGGAGAGAACAAGAAAGGAGAAGATGCGGAAGCATGGTTGCTGGGAATGAGGAAATATTTCAAATTGCATGACTAGTAATCAAATGTAAAAGCCAAAATTGCATAACATATTCAAGGAAAGGCATATATGTGGTGAGATCAACTTAAGAAGGTTAAGCACCTTGATGAGAAGAGAATTTCTTAGAAGCAGCTCAAGAAATATTCCTAGTAGTAGTACTTGTCAGAGCGATATTGTGATAAGAAGATGCAAGAGTTCTTTGAACTCAAACTTGGGAACATGACCATTGATGAATATGAGAGGAAATTATTTGAACTTCTCGGGTATGTGAGCTTCATACAAGATGAGAAGGTCAAAATTTAGAGGTTCCTTAGTGGACTACCATCCTTCTACAAAGATAAAATTTAATTTGATGAGCCTATGAGCTTGGAAGAAGCCATAAGAAAGGATAAGTATTTGTACGAGCATAAGAGAGGAAGTTCAGCTTTCCAAAAGGCTTGGGATGACAAGAAGAAAGTTGTTGGCACCCAAATTTTTGGGATAGAGATTGTGTACGCACACAAATGTAGTTGTGCACGAACTATAGTTTTGCATGCACACCAACGACTGTGCAGTGGATGAAATGAGACGCACACACCATTTTGAGTTCTATTATGAGCGCCAATATGCGTTCTACTATGAGCGCCAGTCTAAATTCCACTATGCACACCAGTCTGATTTCTACTCTGCACTCCAGAAATCAAAGCAGATACCACATGCACGCTAGAATCAAGAAAATAATCTATTGTGGCTCCCCACAACAACCCTTTTTTTAAAACGGGTTCCCCCTATTCTCGAATTTTTAAAAGGTACTATATTTCTACTTTATTGAAAAGGTGTTGATATGGAGAAGTTGTTCATGTTGCTTATACGGTCTATGAATATCTCCTTTCATTACTATATGCAGATTGCAGTCAAACAATGGCCTCCCTACTACGTCAATCAACCCTTCTTTCTAGAAATCTATCGTTTCCTCCACTTGTTGCATGCACACAAACCCTGTGTGCCTTTTTCGCCAAAGTTTGAGTTGGGATCAAAATAAATCTTACACTTATCACGTTTCGACATAAACCTTTATGATTTCCAAATCGGAAAGGATTATGTCGGAATAATCTATGTCGGAGTACTTCCCCTCACAGATAAGTTTCGACTCTGAATCGTCCTTCTCGATAGCCCAAACATACAATGCATTATTTAATGTTCTACATGGCAACTAATTGTTGTTCAGGGATAAACATTCAGGTTCTAAAGTTGGCAAGTCGACCTAACTCATGTCACGATAATCTTATGACTTGACATCTTGGGATTATTCATCAACCCACTCGACGATGATTGCACGACTATTCATCTCCCTATCTTTTGGAATAACACATTTTTCGAGAAAGAGAATATACCTTTGATACCATCTTCGTCAGGGTCATGTCATTTCAAGGGTCTGTTGAACTCTGAATTATAAACTTCGATGACGTACCTTAAAGTCTTAACAACACTTCGGGGTCAACATGTAAATCTAGGTTAAAAAAGGAATATACTTTCGATACCCTGCCATCAAAGTATACATAAACCTAAGTATCGATTACCTCCATGAGATGACTCTGATGGGCCCATCTATTACCATGACTACACTCTTATCGTATCGACATGTAACCCCAAATGGGATATGGAATATTCTTCAATCCTTTTCCTTTGGAGTGCAAACGATTCGTGAACCTTTCTATGTCCAATTGGCATGACTCTGATAGCCACCTTTTTCAAATATGTGCCTCCCCCATCATCCCGATACATAGATTCATATATTCTAACCTCTCAAATCACATTAATGGTGAGATCGTGTTCATATTTTTGAAATGGTCCTCATACACTTGTTGTTTAATGCACAATTAAAATGACTCATTGCATTTGAAATAACCCTAAACCCTCATTTACACTCTATCTTCCTTTGTAAGTTGGTAAAGTGTTCTACCTCATCTTGATTAGCCCTGTAATACTCTGAAACCATATGTTTTGGTTGAATTGTAGGTATTACATTTTGCTAAATTTACTTGTCTCCTTACAATTGCCTCATTATTTTCTTTGGATTAATTCATGTTTTAATTCGGGTGATGCAGGATACAGATAAAATTTCACCATGGAAAGTCAACCTCTGCACTTGAAACTTCTCCTCGTCGGGTAGAGGTTCTAGTAACAAACACTACCCATCACACTGGTGAAGACCAAAGGCTCAGATACGACGAGATTTATAGGATTTTCAACAGTAGATATTTTTCTCTGGAGGACGAGAACTTGGAAATACTAGAACATATAAAAAATCGGCATTCACCTAGTGGTTGCTCGGCTGACCTTGTTTCCCTACAATGAAGCAGCCTAGTGGTGCTTGAAGCAGTTTGACCCGAACACTGCTACCATCACAAGCAAGCACGAAAGGGGAGTAGCATCTCTGAGGCCCGAGGATACTGACGCAAACTACCACCTACCCACACTTGCATGCGCTCTCAACGAGCCATTCTTAAAAGGTTTCTCTCAAAGCAATAAAGGTCCAACTAAATTAATAAAACACTAGTGGGTAGATTGGGACAAGACTCTCAAGCAGGAACAAAAGCTAGTCCCCACACAGGAATTCAAATCATCATACAAAATTTTGGTCGTTATGTTGAACCAGCTATATGGCGAAGAAAAAATCATGCATTTTCAGACAAATTGGCTACACTTTCCCCATACCATCGTTAAAACGAGACAGGTGTTCAATTAGGTAGATATCTAAGCTTTCAACATATGTCTCCACATGAAAATATCTCAGGTATGAGAAAGCATTGTTTTTATATGTCAGCCTACCTGATTGATGTCATTTGTTCCCCTGTGCAGTTTATTGATCTCGGGTGGAACTGGGACCAGGACCAACCCCCTGTACACGTGTATTGCTCTGAATTATGGAATTTAAATTGCAAAAGGTATTTTTATGATATATGTAAATACTTCATCACCCCTCTTTATATCGTATTTTATGAGTTCCCAAGGCACAAAATCTCTATTGAAGCCAGGACTGGAATGAAAGGGGTAGCAGATTGGCATCATAGTAATTATGCATAAGATCATTTGTAATAGATCGCCTCTCTATTTTGTTCTCAAGCTAGACGATGTGGGATCCATAATCTGTACAATGTTTAAAAACTATTTAAAATGTCTGAAAATTTCACTAATGGGTCTACGTTGATTTCTTTTGGAATCAGAGATAACTGGTTCTTCCCAATAAGTTTCCATTTGTTATGGCTTCGCACAACAACCCATTTTTAGAAATGGGTTCCCCCTATTCTAAAAATTTTACAAGGTACTATATTTCTACTTTATTGAAAAGGTGTTGATATGGAGAAGTTGTTCTTGTTGTTTATACTGTCTATGAATATTTCCTTTCATTACTATCTACAGATCGCAGTCAAACAATGGCCTCCCCACTACATCAATCAACCCTCCTTCTTGGAAATCTATCGTTTCCTCCACTTGTTGCAGCCACACAAACCTTGTCATCAACTTAATCCGCTAAAGGAACTTTACATGTGTGCATTTTTCGCCTAAGTTTGAGTCAGGATCAAAATAACTCTTACATTGATCACATTCTGACAGAAACCTTTATGATTTCCATATCAAAAAGGATTTTGTCATAATCATCTATATAAGAGTATTTCTCCTGACGGATAAGTTTCGAATACAACTCATCCTCTCTGATATCCCAGATGTACAGTGTATTCTTTAATGTTATACATGGCAACTAATTGTTGGCCAGGGATAAATATTCAGGTTCTAAAGCTAGTAGGTCGACCTAACTCATGCGACGATAATCTTATGACTTGGCATCTTGGGATTAGTCGTCAACCCACTCAATGATGCTTGCATGACTATTCATCTCCCTATATTTTTTGATAACACATTTTTCGAGAAAGAGAATATACCTTTGATACCATCTTCATCGAGGTCCTGGCATTTCTTGGGTCTGTTGAACTCTGAATTATAAACTCCGATGATGTACCTTAGAGTATTAACAACACTTCGGGGTCAACACGCAGATCTAGGTTAAAAAGGGAATATACTTTTGATACCATGTCATCAAAGTATAGTATTGATTACCTCTGATGAGATCACTCTGATGGGCCCACCTATTACCACAACTACACTCCTATCGTATCGACACCCAACCCCAAATAGGATATGGAATATTCTTCTATTTCTTTCCTTCGAACACAAACGATTCTTGAACATTTCCCTGTCCGATTGAAATGACTCTGATATCTTCCTTTTTCAAATTTATGCCTCCCACACGATCTTGATACACAGATTCAGACACTCTAACCTCTCAAATCACATTAATGGTGACATTGTGTTCAGATTTTGGAAATGGTCCTCGTACACTAGTTGCTTAATGCACAGTTAAAACAACTCGTTGCATTCGATCCCTAAACCATATTTTACACTTTATCTTCCTTCGTAAGCTGGTAAAGTGTTCTAGCTCGTATTGATTAGCTCTGCAGTACTTTGAAACCATCTATTTCAATTGAATTGTAGGTATTACATTTTTCTAAAATTACTTGTCTCCTTACAATTGCCTTGTTATTTTCTTTGGATTAATTCAGTTTTTCAATTCGGGTGATGTAGGATACAGAAAAGATTTCATCATGGAAAGTCAAAATATTAGGACATCCAGGGGCTATGCCTACTTTCAATCAACCTTTGCGCCTGAAACTTCTTCTCGCCAGTCAGAGGTTCTGGTAACAGACACTACCCATCACACTGGTGAAGACCAAAGCCTCATATCCAACGATATTTACAGGATTTTCAACACTAGATATTATTCTCCAAAGGACAAGAACTTGGAAATATACCAGAATATACAGAAAATCGGCATTTACCTAGTGGTTGCTTGATCGGTCCTATTTCCCTACAATGAAGCAACCCAATGGTTTTTTAATTAGTTTGACCTGAACAGTGCAACCATCACAAGAAAGTGTGGAAGGTGAGTAGTGTCTCTGAGGCATGAGGATATCGACAAGAGCTACCACCTACCCACATCTGGATGCGCTCTCAACGATCCATTCTTAAAGGTTTTTCTCAAAGAAATAAAGGTCCAACTAAATTAATAAAACACTAGTGGGTAGATGAGGACAAGACTCTCAAGTAGGGACAGAAGCTAGTCCCCACACAGGAATTCAAAGCACCATACAAAATTTTGGTTGCTATGTTGAATTGGCTATATGGCAAAGAAAAAAACACACATTTTCAGACAGATTGGATACTCTTGACCAATACCATCGTTAAAATGGGATAGGTGTTCAATTGGGAAGATATCTTGGCTTTCAACATATTTCTCCTCATGAAAAATATCCCAGGTATGAGAAAGCCTTGCTTTTATATGTCAGCCTACCTGATTGATGCCATTTGTTCCTCCATGCAATTTATTGATCTCGGGTGGAACTGGGACGAAGACCAATCCCCTGTACACGTATATTTCCCTGAATTATGGAACGTAAATTATAAAAGGTATTTTTACGATATATGTAATTGCTTCCTCGCCCCTCTTTATATTGTAATTTATGAGTTCCCAGGGCAGAAAATCTCTATTGAAGCCACAACTGGAATGAAAGGGGTAGCATAATGGTATTTGGGAAAATACCACTCATACATCAGGGTGTATGGTTCCACTGGGGCCCCACATATTTTACCTTACTTTGTCCTAGACCATCTCCTAATGAGAGAAATTGCTTATCAAACCATGAGAACATGGGTCACATCTCTTCTCATGATCGGTAGCAAAAAACTATCGCCTTTGTTTCCCATCCACATAGGAAATTACACCCTATCTAATGGCCCCCATTCTAGAAAAGAAGTAGAATCCCTACGAGATGTATGCTTATGCCTTTGAGAGCTAAAGGGTCATGACCCACCTAAACTTGCAATTGGCAATGTCAGATATGTAGGTCTCACACATTCTAACATACATGTGATTGATTTTGAGGAAGACAGACTCAAAGGAGTTCTTTTCTATAGAGAAGTTTTACAAAAACTACCTAATGATGTTACCAAACAAGAGTTGGAATATAAGCAAGAGGTAATAAAGAAGATTACATTGGGCCAGTTTTAAAGACTGTTGCAAGAATAACAAAAAAAAATGAACATCAAAGAACGAGAAAAGATCAAAAGGGTAGAAGAGTTAGAGCAAAAGAGACTGCGAGCTGAGGAAGAGTACCAAAGAAAATAGTTGAGGAAGAAAGAATAAAAAGGGAAAATGATGTCAAAGCTGAGCAGGAATCCCTTCAACAGAAGAAATCTGAAGAAGAGGCTAAAATATTGGGTAATGAGGCAGAAGCTAGAAGACTGGTTGATGAAGTAGAGGCCAAACGATTAGCTGAAGAGACTGAGGCTGGAAGAAAAGAAGAGGAGCAACTAAAACAACAAAAAATCACAGGAATTGAGCAAAACCACAAGCATCCCATCAACTCCCAATCTCGGCATGGTGAACATTTCACCCCTAGAATGCACTCCCCTCAATGCCATTACAGATTACTACTATGATGAAAGAACAAAAAGCATTGAGAAGAGATCAAACAAAAGGAAAAGGGGAGTATCCACCAAGTCCATAACATATACAGGGAGAGTTGTGGAATGGAAAGTTGGGCCTAACCCATAAGAGAATGTTGTGTAGGAAGCTTCTACCCTCCATGCCTTTGTAGAATTGAATGCCTCATTTGTTCTTGAGATGACCAATGCCTTAGAAAAAAAATCATAAAACATGAGGCATAAATGAAAACTGTGAAGGACGAGCTCACTTCAGAATTCAAAGAAGCCACGAGGGTGGTTGAAACCCTCAACACAAAAAAATTGAATAAAGCATTGCAAATGCAAAAGGATGAGATGAATTCAGAATTTGAGATAAGGGCACAGACCCAACAGGACACCCATGCCATAGAATTAGAATGTATAAAGTTGAAACTAGTTGATGAGATAAAACAACTCAAAAGGGAACACATTGAAGAAATTGCTTGAATGAATATAATAAAAGTTTCAGTTATTCCTATCCTTTGATGTGTTGATTGTTTGTTTGATGAATGTATGTGTTACTGCTACATTTTGTCAGTATTTAAGCATAATGCAATGGAATGTATGAATTTCAAATCGAATGGATTCTTTGCGTAATTAATCCTTCATCATTGACACAAGATTAGATGGTCTATGTGATTCTCATGGTGTCTTGGGTGAGACCTTCTTTAGTCTTTGATTGAGGTTTGATATTTTGACACATTCAGGTTTTGTTGTTCAACTTTGGATGAACCCTAGCTCATTAACCCCAATGTTAAGGATGACGCACACAATTGAAGCCAACAAATGGTTATGTTGTCGGGACCTGAAGGTTTTGTATTGAATGATGAAGGTAAAGAATGAGGTGGTGACCATCTTAGGAGGAGATTCAAGATTGCTTGACTGTGAAGGAAGATGATTTTGCTTGGTGAGAAACTCAAGGTATGACTGCCAATGTGGAACGATGGAAGAATAGGTCTACACTAGTATGCATGAAATTTTCTTTGTTGAATTTCCCTATTTATTGTATGAATGGTCGAAGAAGCATACTGTTATTTACTACTTTGAGGCCTCAAGAACCATTGGTCTGGGATAAGATCCTAGTTGATAGGCTGAAGGAATTGGATAATAAGTGGACTCGAGCCATTGATTTTTGGTTTTCTCGGATGAAGGAAGGTTACATTATTGAGATTGTTGTAGAATACACTAATTCTTTCAGTGAGGCTGAAAGGAAGTTTGTCGAAGGTCCTTGAAAAAGGTTTCTAGAAGAAATCTTGTTGTGGGTCAAGATGTTGTTCGTGGAGAAAGGGATGATATGCACGGATCCTAATAAGATGGTTGAGTAGGCCCCCTAGTGTTGGGGGAAATGAAAAGAAGGGGGGGAAGAGAAAGAGAAGATGGATCCACTGAGGAGGATCCATAAGTTGTTGAGATGAGGTGAGGAATAGAATGGACCCAAAATATTGGAGAAGAGAGAGAGTCACAAGATATGCAAGAAGAGCTGAGTTAAGAAGAAAAGTAGAACAAAGGAGCAAAAAAAAAGATAGCAAGGGGTGCGAGACGAGGGATCAGACCCATAATGAAGAGGAAGGAGACCAAACAAAGAGGAAGTGTAGGAGAGTGTGTTGTGCCAAAGAGGAGCATAGATGAAGATATGTCGACAAAGAGGCGTGACGTTGGGAGTAGAGTATCCAATGAATATACCATAATTAGTGGTAGTAGGGACCGAGAAGACGAAGTTTGAACCCCTTGGATATTGTGAGATGTCGCAACTTCAGAGGAAGATGAGGTGCAGAGATAGGAGAGGATGATGGATCTCCCCTGAGAGGAGGGGAAGAGGATTTATCGATAGTGGATGGCCTTGCACAACTACAAGTAGGAAACTCTCTGGGTTCCCTCAAAAGAAATGTTGGAAGAAGATGGAGTTACCCCCCTTTTGAACTACCACCTTTGAGCATTTGGAACCAAGAAGAAAGAACAACAAAAAGAGTGGTGATTAGAGTAGAAGCAAGAGCAGGAGAAGAAAGGAGAGAAGACGTGAGTGGAGAGAATACATAAGTGAAGAAGAAAACAAAGTCTGCAATACTTCACAAGGAAGACTATCAGTACCAAGATCCCCAACAACAAGCAGTCAGTCAAGAGGATGTAGTCCGAGATTAAGGATGGTGAATCAGGATAGCACTTTGAGGCTACATGTGTTCCAAGGGACGAGTAAGGACGATGCAGAGCAACATTGTTTTACATGTGAGGTGATGTGGTATGTGAAGAGGATTGCAGAGGAAGCATCAAAGATTGTGCAACTGGAGACCATGTTCAGGGACAAAATGTGGTACATGAAGTACAAGTCCACTACACCAATGGGATAGATGAGGTTCTTGACAGAAATCAAGAGAGATTTGCTTAAGGAGTTCCAAAAAGCTAAGTATGAATCTCAATGCATTACATAGATTAAGGTGATCAAGCAACAACCGGGAGAAACCGTGTGGGATTATGACCAACGGTTCAAGATCTTGTTGGATAGTTCGGCGTTCCAGATCTAGGATGTGCATCATAGATAATGGTTCATTGTGGGGTTGCTTCCTCATATTTGCATCCCGCTTACCCAACAAAAGGTGACTACTCAAGCGAAAGTGGTGGAGATTACATTGTGCCTGGAGGCTACACTAGGAGGAGGAGAAACATTGGCAAGTTCGACATAGGTGCAATCCCATATTTGTGACCTGATGCTGCAGTTGCAAGATATGGCAAAGGCAAAGGTGTTGGGTGAGAATTTATGTTGTACAACATGTTGATCGAAAGGTCACTATGGAGATGAGTGTCCTACATTGGGAAATTATATGAAAATAGGTGCACCGAATCGATTTCCGACTGGGCCTCAAACATAATGGTGTGAGATTTGCAAATAGTGGGGACATATACCACCCTGCTTCCCAACACTGGAGAAATATTAGAAGATACATCATACTTCATTTTGTGAATTCTACAAATCCATGGGGCATGATGTGAACAATTTTCAATCACTTTAGTTGATGCAAGACCACACCCATGATGTCTTCTAGGTTTAGGAGGAGTAGAAGGGTTGTGACCATGGTGATGTTGAGAGAGGTGGATATCAAGGAGGTCCTAGGGAAGATATGGAGGAGGATACAGAGGAGGTGGAGGAAGACCTCCCACTTGTTTTAATTGTGGAGAGATAGGCCATGTATCGATATTTTGCACCAAATTGCGCGCTCTTTGTGGCTACTATTATAGTACCAAGCATGTCGCATAGGACTTTCTCGACTTACCAAAGGAGTGGGAAGAGAAGAAGGAACATTACAACATGGGGACTATAGAGCTAGATAGGAATAAGAAGAAGGATGAGGAAGTTGATGTGCGGGTGATAACCCAAGGCAGAGTGAAGACGAGAATGGATTTTCAGCATGATTAAATATCGAGTCAAAGGCCAAATGGGAAGATAAGAAAGGTAGTGCAGCCCTCTCCTAAGTTTGATGTTGTCCAACAAAAGTAATTTATGCACAATGCAAAGAGGGATCTAGAGGAGGAAATATCCCGAGAAGAGCAACAACACGTGACACAGAGGTCATTTGAAGAGGCTCGGGTTTGTGAGGACATACACCATGTGACACAAAGGTCACTGGAGGAAGCCTGATCCCGTCAAGAATTACAGCATGCCACACATAGATCTTTGGAGGAAGCTCATGTGTGTGAGGAGATACAGTGTGCAATGTAGAGGTTGTTGGAAGAAGCTCATGGACAAGAATAATTGTGGCGAGCCAAACAAAGAGCAATAGAGGATCACCTGAACAAAGAGATGAAGTAAAAATCATGAGAAGAAACATTGTGCGAGATGGGTCGTGAAGAAGAAACTTAATACCAACTAAGTAACATCTTACGTTGTTGTTTAAAGTTGTTAAGTGATCCCGATGTTACATGAAAGCTGACACAAATTTAGCAACCTACATGGGGCACGAAGGGACAAACAGAGCTATATCAACCCCCTTACCAAAAAGGGATGTGTGTCAAGTAAGTAAATATAAGTGCACAAGAAGAGAGTTCAAGATGACAACTAAACTCAGAAGTTATGAGATGGACGATGTCATATTGTATTTGGGACCTGTCATGAACATCTTGTCAAATAAATAATGGGAGTTGATGGGTAAAATGAATTTGGTTTAGTTGACCATTCAAATTCAATTGGAAAATCAATACATAATCTATCTTATAGGTTGATTGGAGCAGTTCGAAGTAAACATAGAAGGGGTGAAGATGAAGGCAGATTTGAAGTGATAGAGATCATGGATGACTCTAAGCCATACCCTTCCTTACTTGACATTGATTGGGCCTTTGACAACAATTTTATGTTGAATCTGAAGAAGAAACAAATTTCGTTTGAGACAGACACCCTACACACAATCGTGCCATTAGATCCAAATGAAGGGGACAAATGCAACGAGTTGTGTTAGAAAAACAAGATCGTGGAGAAATAAAATAAAACAAATGTGGAAATAAAACACAGAAGATACACATTACAATATAGACACAGATATACGTGGTTCACCCAGTGTGGGATAGGTCCACCAGAGAAATTGCCAGGTCCTTCCTTTATTATTATCCAACAAATGAAGAGATACAACCTACAACAAACTCGTTGTAACTTCCTCTTCTTTCTCTCACAATCTCCTATCTCAAAATACAATATTTGCAATATGATGGATAGCCGCAATACATTTTCCCTCATAAAAGAAGGTTTCCTTCTAGGGAAAAAAACCGTAACATAAATTCTATCGTCAGATCTGTGACCTTATAATGAACAGTCTAGATTTATAATGAAATTACAATATACATTTACAAGGCAATTTTTCCTTCAGGGGCTTCACCCCTAGACCCCGCAGAGGGGGTAACCTCCCTCTGCACTCCCCCGCATGAAGGAGTGTACATTCTTCTAGGGTGTAAAGTCTTCATGGGGTATAAACATGGCTAAAAACAAAGACCTCTGAACCAGGGAGATAATCAGGCTCCACAACCAACAACATCCCACTTGGAGACTGATCTTAGCAACTCCATCGTTGTTGTATCTGTTGGACTATGAACCTTCTTAGACTTGACAAATTTCTCATCTTCATCTTCATGCTTGAAGATCAATTGAAACTGAGCAGGAACTCAGTTTCTCCCTGGTTACTCCATTTGTTAACATGTTTGTAGGATTCTAGCTAGTGTGTATCTTTTCGAACTTCAAATGTCCATCTTCCAAGATGGATCGTATGAAATGGTACCTGAGTTGTATATGCTTAGCCTTTGAATGGAAGGGTGAGTTCTTTGCAAGATGAATGGCACTCTCACTGTCACAATACAACCTGTTATTCTCCTGCTTCTTTCCCAATTCCTCCATAAACCTCTATAAACAAATGATTTATTTACTAGCCTCTGTAGCAGCAACATACTCTGCTTTTGTTGTTGAAAGTGCAACAACCTTTTGTAGCTTCGAAATCCAACTTACCGTTGTCCCACCTACAGTGAAAACATACCCTGTCGTGCTCCTCCTGCTGTCTTTATCACCTGCCATATCTGAATCAACATATCCCTATTAAACAATGTTTGGACCTTCAAAACATAATGCATGAGTGGCAGTACCTCTCAAATACCCGAGAATCCACTGTACTATCTCCCAATGTTCTTTACCTGGATTGTTCATATACCTGCTCACAACTCCCACCGCATGTGCAATATCTGGTCTTGTGCAAACCATCACATACATCAAGTTGCCAACTGTTGATGAATAAGGGACCCTGGACATGCATTTTATCTCCTCATGTGTCTTGGGACAAATTTCCTTAGTTAATTTGAAATGGTTGACCAAAGGTGTACTAATTGGTTTTGCATTCTGCATTCTAAACCTTTCCAACACCTTCTCTATGTACTCACCCCGAGACAATGTCAATTTGCAATTTTTCCTGTCTCTTGTTATTCTCATACCAAGGATTTTCTTTGTAGCACCCAAATCCTTCATCACAAATGAATTGGCTAATTTCTTCTTGAGCAAATTTATACCTTGCATATTAGACCCTGCAACAAGCATGCCATCTACATACAATAACAAGATAATATAGCTTCCATTTTCGAGCTTTTTAAAATAAACACGGTGATCAGAATGACATCTACTATAACCATGTTTTGTCATAAACCTGTCAAACTTCAAATACCACTTCCTTGGAGCTTGCTTTAGGCCATACAATCTCTTCTTATACCTGCATACCAGATTCTCCTTCCCTTTGACCTCATACCCCTGTGGTAGCTGCATATAAATCTCTTCCTCCAAATCCCCATGGAGAAAAGTTGTTTTTACATCTAACTGTTCAAGATGAAAATATTATACTGTCATAAGACTTAAAATAGTCCTAATTGAAGTCATTTTAACAACAAGAGAAAGTATTTCATCAAAATCCATAACTTTCTTTTGTGCAAACCCCTTTACAACAAGTCTAGCCTTGTCCCGCTTTTTTCCTCCATCTTCTTCCTTCAACTTGTAAATCCATTTATTCTGCAATGCTCTTTTTCCTGCAGGAAACTGAACCAAGTCCCAAGTCTGGTTATTTACCAAGGACCATTTCCTCTTTCATTACTTGCTCCTACTGCTTTTTGGTGTCTTCATGCATTTCCTCTTCATGACATTCTGGTTCACCAGAATCAGTCAACAATAAATAATACAATGAATGAGAGTATCGTTCAGGGGGTCTACTTAACCTGGTAGATCTTCTAACAACACTTGCAAGAGTTTGAGGTACCTGATGCTCCCATTGTTGTACGTTTTGATTTTCTCATACCTTTGGAGTTTTTTTTAAGTGATCTCATCAAGCACCGTGTATTCTGGTTTTTCTTTTTCCTGTTTCTTTTCCTGCAACTAATCTTTATACATGACCTTCTCATTGAATATGACATCTCTACTCCTAATGATTTTGTTATTTTCATAATCCCATAAGCAATAACCAAAATCATTAACATTGTATCCAATAAAGGTATACTTCTTGGATTTTGCCTCAAGCTTTGTTCTATTTTCTTTATCAATATGGACAAATGATTCACAACCAAAAGTCTTCAAAAAAGAATAGTTTATCTTTTTACCTGTCCATGCCTCCTCTGGAATTCTACCATCCAAAGAGATTGAAGGTCATTTTTTTATTAAGTAAACAACAGTATCTACAACATCTTCTCTGAACTATAAGGGAAAACCAACATGAAATCTCATACTCCTTGCACGCTCCACGATTGTCCTGTTCATCCTTTCTGACACACCATTTTCTTGTGGTGTTCCTGGAACTGTCTTCTATCTATGAATCTCATGGTATGAACAGTAATCATCAAACTCCTTGTTGCAATATTCACCTCCATTGTCTGATCTGAGACACTTAAACCTTTTTCCTGTCTCGTTCTCAACCAAAGTTTCCATTTATTAAAAGTATCAAAAGCATCAGATTTTTGTTGAATGTAATAAACCCAAATTTTTCTAGTTGCATCATAAATAAAAGTAACATAATAAAGAGAGCCACCAAGAGATGATAATTGAGTTGGTCCCCATACATCTGTATGCACAAGCTCTAACCTTTCACTCTTCTTTTCTTTTCCAACTCTGAGAAATCTGACTCTCTTATGTTTTCCATAAACATAATGTTCACAAAAATCCAAATCAATTTGTTTAAGATCTTGAAACAAATTTCTTTTGTGAAGTATCTCTATCCCCTTCTCACTCATGTGTCCAATCCTATGATGCCACAATGATGTATCCACTCTTGTAGAAGCTAAATAGATAGAAGAGCTAGTATTACCAGTACATAAATACAATGTACCTACCTTCTCTCATTTTGCTATTACCAATGATCCTTTGGTGACCTTCCATACCTTATCTGTAAATATGGATATACAACCTTCACTTGCCAACTGCCCTATTGAAATTAGATTTTTCCTTAGATCTGGAACATGTCTTACATCTTTCAACAACCATTGGTTTCCATTGCTTTGCTTTATTTTTACCTTTCCCATTCCAACAATTTTGCATGGTGCATCATCACCCAAAGAAAACTGTCCAAAATCACCTTGAACATAATCTAGAAAATGTTTCATATGGGGTGTGGCATGAAATGAAGCCCCTGAATCTACTACCCAAGACTCATAAATATTATCTACAGAAATAATCAAAGCATCTTGTAACACATTACCCATTACATTTGCTTCCTGATTTTTCTCCTATTGTCCATCTTTTTGTTTCTTTGGAGCTTTGCATTCTTTCTTCAGATGTCCTTTCTTCCCACAATTCCAGCACTCTATCTTTCCAAATATGGATTTGGATATGTCCTTCCTAGAATTCTCGTGGTTCCCTGAGCCCTTTCCTCTATCCTTTTGTCTTCCTTTGTTCTCCATATTTAACGCATTACCTGATGTCTCACCTGTTCTTTTCCGTCACATTTCCTCACTAAGGATAACACCAACAACATCATCAAATTTTAAAGTGTTTGAATCTGAGATAGAGTAACTTATAGCCATGACCAAGCCATCCAACTTTCTGGCAATGAGCACAAGATTAGAAGAGCCTTGACCTCATCATCAAAGTCCACTTTTACAGAACTTAGTTGATTAGTAATCGTATTAAATTCATTTAAATGATCTGCAACAGACCCACCTTCTGACATCTTCATATTAACTAATCTCTTCATTATAAATACCTTATTGGACATCGAGGGTTTTTCATATAGTTTAGCCAATGTGTCCATGAGTTCCTTCGTTGTCTTTTCTTTCGAAATATTGAAAGCCACCGACGCTGCCAGGCTCAGTTGTATCGTTCCTAGTGCCTTTCTGTCAAGATCCTCTCATTCTTTGTCCTTCATGGTTGTCAGCTTATTTGTTATTCCACCCAATGGTAGGAATAGATCCTTCTGATATAAATAATCTTCCATATGCATCTTCCATAACAGGTAGTTTTGGCCGTTAAATTTCTCGACCCTAAACTTTCCATCTTCCGCCATTGCTCCCACTCGAACCAGGAACCCTATTTTCCTGCGAGTTACTTTTCACTCTGATACCAATTGTTAGAAAAATAGGATCGCGGAGCAATAAAACAAAACAAATGCGGAAATAAAACACAGAAGATACACAATACAATAGAGACACAGATATACGTGGTTCACCCAGTGTGGGCTACGTCCACCAAAGAAATTGTCAGGTCCTTCATTTATTATTATCCAACAAATGAAGAGATACAACCTACAACAAACCCGTTGTAACTTCCTCTTCTTTCTCTCACAGTCTCCTATCTCAGAATACAATATTTGCAATATAATGCATAGTCGCAATACATTTTCCCTCATAAAAGAGGGTTTCCTTCTAGGGAAAAAAAACCTAACATAAGTTCTACTGTTAGATCTGTGACCTTATAATGAACGGTCCAGATTTACAATGCAATTACAATATACATTTACAAAGCAATTTTTCCTTTAAGGGCTCGCTTGCCCTCGGACCCTGCAGAGGGGGTAACCCCCCTTTGCACTCCCCCGCGTGGAGGAGTGTACATTCTTTTGAGGTGTAAAGTATTCATGGGGTATAAAAATGGCTAAAAACAAAGACCTCTGAATCAGGAAGATAATCAGCCTGCACAACCAACAGGTTGGTGAATGAAGATGTGCAAAGCTTTGTTATTAAAAATATTTACCAGATCACGAGGCACATGGAAGATTATGTCAATCCTACAGTGGATGGGGAATTAATTTGGCAGAGTGTGAATTCATATGATACCAATTTAGAGGAGGCCATGGAGAGGTTGTAACATAAGCTCTATGAAATTTCCACAAGGAGATGCACTCAAATTACCACTAAAGTGCATGAAGATGAATGCAGGTCCTACCGGTTCAATGGGATGGATTCAATGGATATGTTCATTGTCTAAATGAATCATATTCTCGTACTCCACTAGGTATGTGCCCTCGATAAAATATTAATAGGGATACCTGTGCAATGGTGGGCAGCGCATCGAGAGCATCTCCTTGAATGGGAAGTTATGGAAGATTCAATGAGAGAAAGGTCTTGGTCGAGGTTAGATATTCGTCAATACATGTGTTCTTGTGAAAGGCATTGTGTAGCCAAGAAACGGTGGGGTTTGTGAAGCATATATCTATAAGCTAAGTGCGCTCGGCTGAGAAGATATTCAATCCGTCCAGTTCCTCAAATTCTTACAGAACGAATGGGCATGCAACGTGAGTGAAGGATGGATACAAACACTCAACATGTTATAATAGCGAACACATCCACTTGTTCAGTCCCTTTAACCCCTATTGAGAAACAAACGTGTTGTGCAAGATTAAAGAAACAATAATAGGTCTGTAGATGCCCCTAGATACATATGAAACTAGTGCAGATCCTCCATGGAGAAAACCGAGAAGTTGGACCCATGTGAAAATGTGTCACAACCCACCAGGGGTTGGCGCGACACATTAACACTTAGTGAACCAATGCAGGGGTGCATAGGAGTCATGCGTGGCACCCCCCGAAGAATAAGACTCATGCATGTATCGAGTCATCCATGTCATACTAAAATATTCGACGACAAAAAAGACTTGCAGTAATAACGGTGGATGTGACAAGTAGTTACACCACTTAGATTTCCTTCAATTTCATAAAGATAGAGTCATTAATGCAACTAATAAGAGGATGATTTGCCCGATTTAGAATGAATGAGGGGTTAATTACAATGGTTGGCGGAAAGAAAGACATTAAGGCTACAATGATCGATCTTTATCCAACGAAGCGATATCGATGGCAAGGATGGAAGGGTCTATCGACCCACCGACAATAAGGACTGGGAAATAACTCCAACTCCAGTTGAGCGACATGCGAAATCATTATTACAATACTTCTGGGAGAGCGGAGTATTCCATCTCATTGATTCTCCTTTTTTATACTTGGCTTTCAAAGTGTTCTTTCATTCATATCCTCTTACTATCCAACCAACATAGACACATATTGTTTGAGCCTCAGAGTCACTTTGCACTTGCAAGACATGGTTTAAGGAACCATAGTTGTCAACGACCAAGATGGAATCCTTGAGAAAACCCCATGCAAGAGAGAAGTCCAAAGAAATTAAAGAATAGTCGGTTCTAAAACCAGTTATGCCATCCAGAGTAGAGTTCCAAGCTGGGGAAAGTTGCGCTACTCAAGTCATGTGCCAATTATAATGTACATGACCCAAATCAATTTCCTGAACTCCAATCCAACAAGTATTCATGTGTTATCCTTAAAGAATATGGTACAAAGAAGGTGGTTACTCAGAAGTGTGTGAAGCCTCTGTAGAAATTGGGAATGCTTACATTACTCAACTTCCCACATTTCGGTCGAGTACCAACAATTCAAGCA
>ML843808.1:22047-38255 GCA_009831015.1 Picea engelmannii | reverse complement strand
CCAATATAGCATAGAAAAACCTCAGAAAAAGTACTCAACACCTTGAAAAAGAGATAATTTTAGATAATAAGCCTCTTCAAGGGGGAAACCTCCTTTTACCCCACTTAAATGTTCAAGTACAAGATGATTCAAAATGAAAATGTATCCTTGGTATATATAGGAGACTAGGAGGTATAATTACAACTAATGGCCTTAAGTCGACATAAATAAAATAACATTACTAATATAATATGCCCCAGTTAAGGGGTAATGAGCTAATATTAGGGCTTAACACGCAGGGGGGGCTCCAGCTGGAGAGGCTAAGAGGGTGATCCAGGTGGATATTGGTGGCCACCCACCTTTCCCAACTAGCTCAAAACAATTTTCTAGCAATTTTGGTAATTTACTATTTTTAGCAGTTTTTAACTTCTGGGGCCATTTTGAGGGCCTAAATGAAGGTTTTTGGGGATATATCTTCTTGATGATAGTCGAAGGCTCTAATTGAGCCCTGTAAATTAATCTCCTTGACGATACCTTTCCAACGAGCTATCATGCACCCCAAATGAAGATCGTATGGCTTTTCATCTTCTAGGGCTAGGGTTTTGGATTTTCATTATGATAAAAATGCCTTTAGAGCCTCATTGTAAAATCATATTCTTGTGAATGCGAGTAGTGGACACATCTCTTCTCAGAGCTAATATAGCACCATTCTAGTGAGTCTATCACTCTGTATTTTTATAGTCTTTGTACATTTTCACTCATTAATAGAAAATTGTGTATTACTGTATCTTTGTGTTTATGGTTGCATCTCTGATACATTTCTGTTATATTATTGGATATTTGATATATCTCTGTACATTTATTTATTATATCTCTTCTCTCATTTCATGCCGAAAATAATCCAGATCAGTGGTATCAGAGCAGGCTACTCTTGATCATTTTTTTCAATGCTTGTCCCCAACGAGGTCCGAGTATAGCAAGTTGGGTCTCGATCTTGTCTCTCTTGAAGAAAATCGCTCTCGCATGCCCAATAAACCCTCCATGGTAGAAGAAAAAAAAATGACAGAGCAGATGATTCTATCAATCTGTTGCTTGAGAAAGCTCTCACATGACAGAGGGATGAAATGATGGAGAATGTTTCCCACATCCTTCAACACATGTCGATAGCAACAGGCGCATCTTCATAAAAAAAAAAACTTTGGAAGAACCTTTCCTTTCAAGGTATAGGTTAATTTTGATATTCCCTTATTTGAATTTCAGATAGATGTGGATGCCCTAGACAAATGGTTAAATCTGTTAGAAGCTTATTTCCTTGTTCATAATTTTTATGACAGGGAAAAGATCACCTTCGCACACCTTAAAGCTCTCCCCCATGTCAAACATTGGTGGGAAACTTACTAGGAGAAAAGTTCCATAGAGGAGTCTAGAATATATGGGGCCAAGCCTGCTTTGGATTTTTTTGTGGATGTGGTAAAGGAACACTATTACAATGTTGGCAACTATGAGGACCAACACATGAGATGGACTACACTGTGTTAAGAGAGGGGCCAAGTAGTTATGGAGTTCACCAATACCTTCCATACCTTGCGCACCAAGCTGGGTTTCAAAGACTTTGAATGGCATTTGGTTCTGAAATACTGTGGGTCTCTACATAGATACATCCAAAATGAAACGGGTTTTCTGGACATCTCATCCCCTGGTGATTCTTATCGATATGTTGTTAAAATCGAGCAGAAATTTAAGCACCAGCAGAAACGTGAGTTTGGGTCTGCAAATATGCAACAAACAAAGTATTATAAAGACGTCCCTAACAAGTAGTCTCCCAAAAACCAGTCCAAGCCACAGGAAAAGAAGGGTCACAGAAAGACAAAGAAGGACACCGAAAAATGGTGTGATTTCCCAAAATCCCCGGGAACAACACTGAGGAATGTCACTCAAAATAGTCATTGCGTGACAATATCAAAGACAAGGATCTGAACCTTGATTCAGAATCTGATTTTGAAAATACTAGTAAAAGACAGATCATCGATGCAGACCCCACTGCTATTGTCGCGAACACAACAATTCAACTAGAAGAACCAACATATCCTGAAGAGGGGGAGCACAGTTTTCATTCACAGATGTGGGTGAAGGGGACCCCGTTACATTTCATTGTTGATAGTGGAAGCCAAAAGAACCTCATCTCATCAGAGGTCATCAAATAGTTGGGATTGTCAACAACACCACACCCGTAGTCATACAACATCGGGTGGCTTCGCTAGGGATGAAATCTGTGTGTCATCCAATAGTGTCAATTTTCATACGACATCCATCCCTTCAAGGATGAGGTATTATGTGATGTTTCCCCACTGGATGTCTATGATGTTCTCTTGGGCCAACCATATATGTGGAAGATCCATGTTGTTTATGAGTCTTGACCCCGCCGTGTCTTTGTTTCTCTGGGGGGTCATATCTACAGAATAACTAAGGTAGTTTTGACTATTTTTCCAACCAAACATTTCCTCAAGGTAGTATCTCATACTACAAAATTCATCTTCTTTACAATTTGTTCAAAAGGTGAATAGAAGGATACTACAACCACTACAACCTCAGCCCAAGAAAATTATGTCCAAGAGAAGCAGGTTGACAAGATTGCAAAAAAGTGCAAAGATTCCTTTTTCACACAAGCATCTCATGTATTCAGATTGGTTAAAAAGGTCCAACCCTTCCAGCCACATGTTCGTGACAACCTTCAACAAGCTAAGCAGTGCAATTTCTCCAACAAGGAAAGAAGCTCATCAAGATGGAGATTCAGTAAACTCTTTTCCCTCTCCCCTGGGAACTCAACACAATGGAGACCATTTCTTCCTAAGGAGGGAGTATTGATCCAAGTGGATATCGGTGGTCACCCACCTTTTCCCACTGGCTCAAAACAATTTTCTGGCAATTTTGGTAATTTACTCTTTTTAGCAGTTTTTAACTTCTAGGGCCTAAATAAATGTTTTTTGGTATCTATATTCTCAATAGTATTCAAAGGCTCTAATTGAGCCCCCTAAATGAATCTCCTCAATGATACCTTTCCAACGAGCTATCGTGCGCCTGAAACGGAGATCATATGCCAAAGTTACGCCCTCAGGAAGTTGATACACCAAACTACCCAAAACGAGGTCCACAAAATTGTTACCTTTTCATTTTCTAGGGTTAGGGTTTTGGATAAAAAGGCCTTTGGAGCCTCATTTTAAAATCATATTCTTTTTAATGTGAGTATCAGACACATCTCTTCTCAGAGATAAGCTGCCACCATTCTAGCGAGTCTTTCACTCTATATTTTTATAGTCTTTGTACATTTTCTCTCATTAATAGAAAATTGTGTATTACTGTCTCTTTGTGTTTATGGTTGCATATCTGATACATTTCTATTATATTATTGGATATCTAATATATCTCTATACATTTATTTATTATATCTCTGCTCTCATTTTGTGCCGAAAATAATCTAGATCAGTGGTATCAGAGCAGGATGCTCTTGATCATTTTTTCAGTGCATGTCCCCGACGGGGTCTGAGTATAGAAAGTTGGGTCTCGTTCTTTTCTCTCTTGAAGACAGTCACTCTTGTATGCCAAAGAAACCCTCCATGGTGGAAGAAAATAAAAATGACAGAGAAGACGATTCTGCCAATCTATTGCTTGAGCAAGATCTCACGTGACAGAGGGACAAAATGATGGAGAATTTTTCCCACATCCTTCAACACTTGCCGATAGCAACAGACACATCTTCATCAAACAACCACTTTGGAAAAACCTCTCCTTTCAAGGTACAGGTTAATTTTTATATTCTTGTATTTGAAGGTCAGATAGATGCGGATGCCCTAGACAGATGGTTAAATCTATTAGAAGGTTATTTCTCTGTTCATAATGTTTCTGATAAGGAAAAGATCACCTTCACACTCCTTAAAGCTCTCCCCCATGTCAAAAATTGGTGGGAAACTTAGTGGGATAAAATTTTCACAGAGGAATCTAGAATATATGGGGATGAGCCCACTTGGGATTTGTTTTTGGATGCGGTAAAGGAACGATATTACCTTGTTGGAAACTATGAGGACCAATACATGAGATGGACCACACTGTGGCAAGAGAGGGGCCAAGCAGTTCTGGAGTTCACCAATACCTCCCATACCTTGTGCACCAAGTTGGGTATCAAAGTCTCTGAACGACATTTGGTTCTGAAATACCATGGGGCTATACACAGATACATTCAAACTGAAATGGATTTTATGGACATCTCATCACTCGGTGTTTCTTATCGATATGTTGTTAAAATTGAGTAGAAATTTAAGCACCATAACAAACATGAGTTTGGGTCTGCAAATATGAAACAACTAAGGTATGATAAAGACAACCCTAACAAACAATCTCCTGAAAAATAGTCCAAGACAAGAAAAGAAGGGTCACGGAAAGACAAAGAAGGACACCAGAAAATGGTGCGATTTCCATAAACGCCCCTAGCACAACACCGAGGAATGTCGCTCAAAACAGTCATTGGTGGCCAAGATCAAAGACAAGGAGATGAAACCTAATTCAAAATCCGATTATGAAAATACTAGTAAAATATAGATCATCGACACAGACCCCATTGCTATTTTTGCGACTGCATCAATTCAACTAGAAGAACCAATAGATCTTGAAGAGGGGGAGCACCTTTGTCATTCACATATTTCGATGAAGGGGACCCTGCTGCATTTTATTGTTGATAGCGGAAGATAGAAGAACATTATCTCAAGAAAACCACACCCACAGCCATACAACATCTCGTGGCTTCACCAGGGACGATATCTCCTTATCATCCAACAGTGTCAATTGTCATACAGAATCCATCCCTTCAAGGATGAGGTATTATGTGATGTTTCCCCACAGGATTTCTATGATGTTCTCTTGGGCCAACCATATATGTGGAAGCACCATGTTGGTTATGATTCTCAACCCCGCAGTGTCTTTATTTCTATGGGGGGTTATCTCTACAAAATACCAGAGGTAGTTCCGACTAATGTTCCACCTAAACAGTTTCGCAAGGTAGTATCTCATACTACAAAATTCAGCTTGTTCACAATCTATTCAAAAGGTGAACAAAAGGATATTGTAACCACTATAGGCTCGGCCCAAGAACCTTCTATCAAACAGAAGCAGGTCGAAATGATTGCAACAAAGTATAAAGATTCCTTCTGCACATACGCATATCATGTATCTAGACTGGTTAGAAAGGTCCAACCCTTCCAACCACATGTTCGTGACAACCTTCAACAAGCTAAGAAACACAACTTCTCCAAGAAGGCAAGAAGCTCATCAAGATGTAGATTCATAAAATGATTTTCCCTCTCCCTCGAGCACTCAATGCAATGGATACCATTTCTTCCTAAGGTAGGATTGATCCGGGTGGATATCAGTGGCAACCCACCTTTTCCAATTGGCTCAAAACAGTTTTTTGGCAATTTTCATAATTTACTATTTTTAGCAGTTTTTAACTTTCGAGGCCATTTTAAGGGCCTAAATGAATGTTTTTTGGGATCTATATTCTCAATGTTATCCAACGGCTCAAATTTATCCCCCTAAATGAATCTTTTTGATGATACCTTTCTAACGAGCTATCATGTGCCCCAAACAGACATCTAATGCCAAAGTTACGCCCCCAGGAAGTTGATACACCAAACTACCCAAAACGAGGTCCACAAAATTGTTGGATTTTCATCTTTCGGGCTTAGGGTTTTGGATAAAAATTCCTTTGGAGCCTCAGTGTGAAATCATCTTCTTGTGAATGCGAGTAGTGGACACATTTCTTCCCAGCGATAAGTTGCCACCATTCTAGCAAGTCTTTCACTCTGTATTTTTACAGTCTTTGAACATTTTCACTCATTAATAGAAAATTGTGTATTACTGTATCTTTGTGTTTATGGTTGCATCTATGATACATTTCTATTATATTATTGGATATCCAATATAACTCTGTACATTTATTTATTATATCTCCACTCGCATTTCGTGCTGAAAATAATCTTGATCAGTGGTATCAGAGCAGGCTACTCTTGATCGTTTTTTCAGTGCTTGTCCCCGATGAGGTCTGAGTAGAGGAAGTTGGGTCTTGAGCTTGTCTCTATTGAGGACAATCTATCTTGCACACCCAAGAAAAACTCCATGGAGGAAGAAAAGAAAAATGATGGAGTAGATGATTCTATCAATATGTTGCTTGAGTAAGCTCGCATGCAACATGGGGACGAAATGATGAAGAATTTTTCCCACATCCTTCAATGCTTGTCGATAGAAATAGGTTCATCTTCATAAAAAAACCACTTTGGAAGAACCTCTCCTTTCAAGGTACAGGTTAATTTTTATATTCCCATATTTGAAGGTCAGATAGATGTGGATGCCCTAGAAAAATGGTTAAATTTGTTAGAAGATTATTTCTCTGTTCATAATTTTTTCGACAGGAAAAAGATCACCTTCGCACTCCTTAAATCTCTCCCTCATGTCAAACATTAGTGGGAAACGTACTGGGAGAAAATTTCCACAGAGGAGTCTGGAAAATATGGGGTTGAGCCCACTTGGGATTTTTTTGTGGACGTGGTAAAGGAACAATATTACCCTATTCGCAACTATGAGGACCAGTACATGAGATGGACCACACTGCAGCAAGAGAAGGTCCAAGAAGTTCCAGAGTTCACAAATACCTTCCATACCTTGCGCACCAAGTTGGGTATCAAAGACTCTGAACAACATTTGGTTCTCAAATGTCGTGGGGCTCTACATAGATACATTCAAACTGAAATGGATTTTCTTGACATCTCATCACTCAGTATTGCCTATCAATATGTTGTTAAAATTGAGTAGAAATTTAAGCACCAAAACAAATGGGAGTTTTGGTATGAAAATATGCAATAACCAAAGTATGATAAATACGACCCTAACAAACTGTCTCCTGAAAACCAATCCAAACCACAGGAAAATAAGGGTCACTAAAAGACAAAGAAGGACATCCAAAAATGATGCGATTTACACAAAATACCCTAGTACAACAACCCAGAATGTCGCTCAAAATAGTCATTGGTGGCCGAGATCAAAGATAAGGAGTTGAACCCTGATTCAGAAATTGATTCTGAAAATACTGGTAAAAGGAAGATCATCGATGAAGACCCCACTGCTATTGTCGTGACCGCGACAATTCAACCAGAAGAACCAACAAATCCTGAAGAGGGGGAATTCATTTTTCATTCACATATGTGGGTGAAGGGGACCCCACTTCATTTTATTGTTGATAGTGGAATCCAGAAGAGCCTCATATCAACAGAGGTCATCAAACAGTTTGGATTTTCAACAACACCACATCCGTAGCCATACAACATAGGGTGGCTTTTCCTAGGATGATATCTCTGTGTCAGCCAACAGTGTCGACTATCATATGACATATATCCCTTCAAGGATGAGGTATTATGTGATGTTTCCCCACTGGATGTCTGTGATGTTCTCTTGGGCCAACCATATATGTGGAAGCACCATGTTTTTTTATGAGTCTCAACCCTGCAGTGTCTTTGTTCCTCTGGGGGGTCATCTCTACAGAATACCAGAGGTAGTTCCGACTACTTTTCCACTTAAATTATGCAGCAAGGTAGTATATCATACTACAAAATTCAATTTCTTCACAATCTGTTCAAAACGTGAACAGAAGGATACTGCAACCACTACAGCCTCCACCCAAGCACCTTCTATCTAGTAGAAGAAGGTTGACAAGATTACAAAAAGGTGTAAATATTCATTCTTCACACACATATATCATGTATACAGACTGATTAAAAAGGTCCAACACGCCCATCCACATGTTTGTGACAACCTTCAACAAGCTAAGCAACACAACTTCTCCAACAAGGCAAGCATCTCATCAAGATGCAGATTCAGTAAATGCGTTTCCCTCTCCCCCGAGAACTCAACACAATGGAGAAAATTTCTTCATAAGGATGGAGGATTGATCTAAGTGGATATCAGTGGCCACCCACCTTTTCCAACTAGCTTAAAACAATTTTCTAGCAATTTTGGTAATTTACTATTTTTTGCAGTTTTTAACTTTCGGGGCCATTTTTAGGGCCTAAATGAAGGTTTTTTTGGATTGAGATTCTCAATGATAACCAAAGTATCGGATTGATCCCCCAAAATGAATATCCTCGACCATACCTTTCCAACGATCTATCGTGCAGCCCAAACGAAGATCGTATGCCAAAGTTACGCCCCTGGGAAGTTGATACACCAAACTACCCAAAACGAGGCCCGGAAAACTATTGGATTTTCATCTTCTAGGGTGAGGGTTTTGTATTTTTTTATGATAAAAAGGCCTTTGGAGCTTCATTGTAAAATAGTCTTCTTGTGAATGCGAGTATCGAACACATCTCTTCTCAGAGATAAGCTGCCACCATTCTAGCAAGTCTTTCACTCTGTATTTTTACAGTCTTTGTACATTTCTAGTCATTAATAGAAAAATGTGTATTATTGTATCTCTGTGTTTATGTTTGCATATCTGATACATTTATATTATATTATTGGATATCTGATATATCTCTGTACATTTCTTTATTATATCTTCGCTCGTATTTCGTGCCGAAAATAATCCAGATCAGTGGTATCAGAGCAGGCTTCTCTTGATCGGTTTTTGAGTGCATGTACCTGACGAGGTGTTGGCATAGGGGCATACCCAGGGTTCAACTCTAACAGTGCACCAACAATCCCTAACTACTATCCCTTTCAAAAACACCTGCGAAGCAGATAAAGTCTCACCCGAAGTAGCAATAAGGGGCTGCAGGACACAGGTGTCTACAACTAGAGGAAATGTAAGAGGATTCCAGAACAACAACGCAGTACCATCCATATATTCTTGACCACTATTATGCTTACTTTGCAGACCTATCTATATCTCTTATATTTAAAAATAGAAAACAATATACCGATAGAAAATAACACAACATCAACCACAAAGACAACAAGATTTACGTGGTTCACCCTCTCCCTAGGGCTACATCCACAAAACTATGTTTCTTGATATATTAGATGAAAAAATACATTTCTATCTGCGCACTTAGTTGCATATTATCTCTCTCTCTCTTTCTCCCCTCCTTGCATACCTAGCTGCAAGGTTGATCCTCGCACCTAGCGGAAGATCCAGAATACAGAATGCTCTCACAACACTTCGATCTCAATATCGTTCTTGCCCACAATAGTAACAAAAACTAATGACCAACAACAGACCAACCCTCTCAACTCTTCTAGACCTTTATTTATATATTACATGACTCTTGAACAACCCTAGGTACCAAAACCCTAGATCCACATGTTCCACATTTTAAGGGCTTTGCCAGACTGTCCTTCCTTCTCCTCCACAAGGTGCTCCAAAGAACCTATTAATGTCTTATTTCACTTGCTGACCTATCCACGATTTGTCTTCCTTGATTCTTTGTCTTCCTTGATCTCCTCCTCTAATGGATCACGTTTCCTTTACTTTGCTCCTTCTTTTATACTTCTTTGACCACTTTGACCCTTCCTCGGGTTATGTTCTTTCCGCACAGCTATTACTTTGTATTCCCATTTTCTTAATCTTCTCTTTCTTCCTTAATACAAAACCAAGGGCCAACAGGTCCCCAACACTCACATGTGACTCATCCTGAGTCACTGGAAGCTTGAGCCTTCCATAATACTTCGACTGCAGACTGCGTGGGGCATTCTGTGCTTTCATATTTGTCCCTCCCTATCATGTGCATACTGTCTTTTCTTTGTCTAGTACCCAGTTTCAACTGCACCTGGTACCTAGACCCATCTTCCTTTTCTTTTACTGAGAGTTGGGAGCTAGTTGTTTTTCAGAATACAGCTTCAACCATCTCCCATTTACTAAACCATCCTTCCATTCTTTGTTAAGCATATTCAACTACATAGGTCCTCCTTCTGTAACATAGGCAACCTAAAATGGCCCTAGCCAATGTGTCCTGAACTTCCCTGGATGCTTCATGAACTTGTTGTCATACAAAAGTACCAAATCTCATTTAAATTCTTTCTTCTTGATATGTCTGTCATGGTAAGCCTTTTCTCGTTCCTTTTGTACTTGCTGATGAAATCCTTCAACTAACCTGTCTTCCTCTAGTTCCATCAACTTTGTGAGCCTATCTTGAACAACACTGGTGTCATCCATACCTATAAATGTTGCAATTCTTAAACTAGGAACCAAGTATTCCATAGGCACCACTACTTCCAAGCCATAAACTAACTTAAATGGGGTTTGAGTAGTTAATTTTTTGCAGATGGTTCTATAAGCCCATAATACTATTGGAATTCTCAAATACCTATCATCTATGTTGACACTACAAATCTTAGTCAGTGTTGTCTCCAAGATCTTATTGAAAGCTTTGACTATGCCATTCGCCTATGAGTGATATGGAGTGCTCTTCTGATGGTGAACTTCAAATTCCTGAGTCAAGGATTCAATAGTTTTGTTAATGAGGTGTGTACCTTTGTCACTCATAAGGATCTTCGGGCATCAAAATATGGTTATAATATCCTCAAAAATGAACTGTTTAGTTGTAGTTGCACTACAGTCCTTGACTACTCTTGCTTCTACTCGTCTGGTCAAATAATTTGTAGCAATGATGATGTATCTAGCTCCTGTGTGCTTTCCTGGTGGGTTTATAGGTCCCACAAAGTCAATAGCCCATTTCTCAAATGCTTGTAATGTTAATTGAGGTGCCAGAGGAATCTCATCCTATCTAGAAGGCTTCCCTACTCTTTGACACACATCACAGGCTCTGTATTATTCCTTAGCATCCTTATGTAAAGTAGGACACCAGAGGCCAGCTCTAATAACCTTATGCAGTGTTGTTTTCCCTACATAATGTCCTCCTGCGATGCCTTCATGTGCTTCTGCAAGAATCAATGGTATTTTTGCCTCCATAACACATCTCCTCAAGATCTCATATGGTCCCATATTATATAGTTGTCCAACTATAAGTTGAAAATCTGTATCACAAACTACCAATTGTTTCTTCTGCATAACTATATACTCATGAGGTTCCATTCCCATGGATAGGAATTGAACTATCTCAATGAAGTGATCATCAACTTTTCTTATGGCCAACAACTATGCATCTGGTAGTGTATCCTCCAAACTAGTAGGTTCCTCGCCATGTTCTAGCCTGGATAAGTGATCATGTCCTTTATTCATTCTTCCTGGTTTGAGCACAATCTCAAAGTCATATTCCTGGAATAACAATATCCATCTACATATTATTCCCCCCAACATTGGCTTTTTGACTAAATACTTCAATGCAAAATGATCAGTAAACATCTTAAAATGTCCTCCCAACACATAGTGTATAAACTTCTGCAGCACATATACCATAGCTAAGCCTTCTCTTTCAGTGGTAGTATAATTCCTTTCAGCTGTAGAAAGTTTCCTGTTGGAAAATTCTATAGGGTGGTCGATGTCTCCTGCTCTTGGTTGTGCCAAGAATTCTCCTAATGCAATAGATGAAGCATCGACATGAACATTGAACTCCTTAATCCAATCTAGAAAAACCAAGATAGGTGCAGTGACCATTTTTTGTTTTAGTGTGTCGAAGCTCTGTTGGCAGTCTTCAATCCATTGAAACTTACTATCTTTCTTTAATAGCTTCTCCATAGGTGTTGTTATCTGTGCATAACCCTTAATAAACTTACTATAGTATCTAGTGTGTCCCAGTGCAGTGCACAACTATCTAACTGAAGTGGGAGGAGGTAGATCGACAATGATAGCAATCTGGGAAGGATCTACCAACAACCCCTGCTTACATACGATATGCCCTAGAAACACTCCAAATGGTGAGAAGAAAATGCACTTCTTCAGATTCAGGGAAATTTGACATTACCTGCACTTATCTAAAATTAATCTTAGACATTCAATATGATTTTTTAGTAGGCTAAAGATAGTTCAATCATCAAAATATGCCTCCAAGAACTTATGTAAAAAGTCCTTAAATTCTTTGACCACCACCCTGGAAACGATGGCTGGTGCATTATTCAACCTAAAAGGCATCACAATGTATTGAAAATATCCCCATTCTATTGCAAATGTAGTCTTATGTCTGTCTTCTTTAGCAATTCTGATATGGTGGTAGCCTGAAAATCCATCGGTGAATGAATAGACTTCCTATCCTCCTACATGGTCTAGAACTTCATCAGTAAATGGTGTAGGAAATGGATCATTTAAGCATGCATCATTCAAATTTCTTATATCTACACAAATTTTGATTTCTCCTGAATTCTTATCCTAGACCACCATAGGGTTGATCCATTTAGATTCTTCAACTAGTTCTATGATTCCTTCTTCCAACATTCTATCCAACTCAATATTAACTTTCTACTTGTACTTGGGATTCATTCTGTAAGGTCTCTGCTTGATGGGTCTTGCATCTTCTCTCAAGGGGATCTTCATCTCCCCCATGGGTCCTTGTATGCCCTTCATGTCTGTGAACTTAGTTGTAACCAAGTCTTGATATTCATGTAATAGTTCTGTGATCTTGCTAATAGTGGCATCATCCCAATAGTCTCCAAAATTTTCCATCTTAGGTGCTTTCTCTGTTCCAATGTTAACTTTATTAAGTTTAATAGGTTTTCCTACAAAAGGTAATTCAATCCCTAGCCCTTCTATATCTATTTGTCCCTCAGTTTCTAAAATGTTCACATATCTAGGGTCATCATCTTCATCAACATTAATATTATAACAATCCTATGACCTATGAAGAGGCAGAGTTCATTCATCTTCTTCTTGTTCAAGAGGAGGGTTAGATACTTCCTCAAAGACCTTCTATATTACAATTTGTAAATCCTGATTTATTGTGGGGTAATGACTTTCAAATAGGAAGGTAGCTATAAATTTATGGGTCATACCATACCATTCTATAGTGACAAAGCGCAGCTCTGCTTGAAGATACCAGCTAATAGATGTAGTATCTAAGGTGCTAATGAAATTATGTACCCACTATTATTTAGGAATACTTCTCCAGACTTCCTCATAACTCCGCACATGGTCCTTAGGACAAATCTGACCTGTGTATCTAACTTTGCATCCTTCATCTTGGTCTGAGAAGCAAACTGTTAATAAGGTGTGACATTGTACCCACTCTGCGATGTTATTTTTATGTGTTCCCCACCATCTAGATGGCGTTTCTTTCAAGGATTCATCCAGTGCCAACAATCTCTGTTGTACTGGTACAATTTTCTCAAATTTGACTAAAAATGTCTCCAATTGATTCAAGCCATCAAATGTAGGAATATTACTTTCTTCTGTGCCAATCCAGTGAACTGCCTTGGTCAATCTAGCACATATCCACCTAGATACTTCATACATCTTGTTCTTCCAGTTCTCCAATTCTTTTTTTGAATCTGATGAGAATGCACTTTCACTTCGCCGGCTTATATTTCCATCTGTTGTGGGATTAATGTAATCTTGTTGTCTCGCTGTCAGTTTATAGATGTTCTCTAGCTCATAGGCGTGATCTTCTTCTCTTATAGGTTCTATGTATCTGCGACCTTCATCAGGATCAAGAGGTGTAATGACCTCGAGGACATTACCCTCAAATTTTATTCTTCTCTTTTTTAGGTCAACCACAGTCGATTTTTTGAAAGCCCAATCAACGCCCAACAATGCAGGATAAGTACAACTATAATCATCAATCTCAATTACTTCAAAATCTGCAAAAGTCCTTACTCCATCGATGTCCACAGGGACATGCTCTAATCTTCCAAAGGGGATCACCGCCTGCTGATTAGCCATCTCGAGCCTGACAGGAGAATAAATCAGTCTAGGTTTTCCCATCAGTGCCCAAGTCTTCTTCGTCATAACATTTACTTTTGATCCCAAGTCGAGGACCACATAGTCCATGTCGTACTCTCCAATCTAAGCACTAAGGTGAAGTTCCTTGTTTGTCCTTCTTTTCCTAGATACTTGATTCACAGCTCTACTTAGAAGAGGATCTATTCTTCCAATTTCATATTGTCTTATCAGGTGTTGTAGTTCTTTCACATCTCTTTCATATTTAATCAAATTGATACAAGTATAGAAGAAGCCCATAATCTTGATTACCTCTTTTCCTTGCCTAACTAGGGCAGACTGATTGAATGTTGGATTCATTTCACATTACCTTGCCTCTGGTTGTTCCCTAAATGTAGAATCTTGTTCTCCTACAAATTATTTCCTTTCTTCTTCAAAAGTATGCCTCTCCCTCCTTGGATCAAACAACTGTTTCTTCTCTGCAGCTCTTTTGATCCCTGATCATTTTGTAGTCTTTCCTGGAGTCACCCTGTCTTCTCCTATAACAATACCTCCTCTAGTAATAACA
Source organism: Picea engelmannii (assembly GCA_009831015.1). Classification (NCBI taxonomy): domain Eukaryota; kingdom Viridiplantae; phylum Streptophyta; class Pinopsida; order Pinales; family Pinaceae; genus Picea; species Picea engelmannii. The sequence goes on along the minus strand of ML843808.1, from coordinate 23,904 downwards.
ATGACTCTGGGGTCCTCACCGCGAGATTCTACTGATATTAGTTTGACTTGTTGGTTCCCTCCTCGTTTCTCCTAAAGTTTAGCTAATAACATTGGACATTCTTCAATAACATGGTCAAATGAGTTAAATTAGTTGCAAGTAGTACAAGGGTTCTAAAAATCCCTTTCCAAATGACTTTTTTGGGCGTAGTTATAGAAAATAATCTGACATCGACCTTGACCCATGCCTCCTCCTCCTCCTCTTCCTCTGAATCCACCATGAGGGTTGAATTTTCCTCTACTTGGAGAGTTAAAATGCACAGTATTTCCTTTTGAATGTATTTCTCCTTGAATTATATATGTATCCCTTGATATTTCATGAATGAGATCATAAGCCCTACAATCCTTCTCATCATGTCCCACTGATTTTCATAATGTACAATAAACATTGGTAGGTGTCTGAACATATGTTTTCATATAATAACATTCACCAGGGTGATGTCTAGTTCTACATACCTCGCACCAGGGTACAATAGACTACTTCAAGTGGATAGGGGCTCTAGAGTCCAAGTATTAATTGAATCAGGGACAATTTTCTTTGTCATGGACCTCTAATTTACATATGATACACTATATATCTTCTCTTTTCTCCTTTCCTTTATCTTTCTTCATGTCTTCAACCTGTAAAGATAAAATAGTTAACTGATTCAAAATATGACTCATACTTTGGATAGATTATCCTACATGGGATGCTTCTAGTTTCATGGAAATATCCAATGCTTTAGCCTGTGAAGCAACCTTATGTTGCATCAGAGGGACTCTGATGTGTGGTAGGAGAGCTTTGATGAACCATTCTTTATGTTTCTCATCTGGAATCTGAAAACTCAAATGGCCTGTTAGGGTCTTAAACCTCTGATCAAATTCCCAAATAGATTCAATAACCTTCTACTTGATTTATTTTAACTTTGTAATGCACTGTGACTCTAACTTAGGTTTCTTGAACTCCGCACTCAAGGAAGTATTAATATCATTCAGTGATTTAGGTTTTCCAGGTCCTCAAGAAAATTTCATGTACCAGCTCAATGCGCGATCCCTTAAGGTAGTGCTAAATTGAGCTCTCTTGATAGCTTTGTCAGTGACTTGCTTAATGCTCCATATAGCTTCGCATAAGAACCAATGCCATTCGGGATTTTCATATCCATCTACTCTGAAGATGGGTAACCTCATTTCATTTTCCATAGATCTTCCTTGGTTTCTTGATTGAGTATGTACTAAACTTCTTGTAACAGTACTTTGATTGCTCTATCTACCTTGGTTACTTTGGTTACGTAATGTTGCTACAACAATAGGAGGAGTAACAATACTTACTTTGAAAGTAGGTGCAGTCCTTGAAGTTTCTGGTTCTTCCTGGTGAAGTTCCTCAGTCTCTAGTTCTTTTTTTCTTGCGAGCTCTGAATACTCTTCGCTTGACCCACCAGATTCCTCTTCACTGTAGAAATCATCTTCTTGATTCAATGGCCCATATCCCTACTTAAATAGGTACACGAGAGGGACCTTTCTGAATGATCTCCCACTACGCATGTGTCCAACCTCTGCATCATTGTCACTGTCTGAATTCTTGAACATTAGATTTTAAAAATCCAACCGACTACTATATCTTCAGTATATTATTCTCGTGCAATAGCATCTTAATATTTAGCTTCAAAAAGTGTAGAAACTTCCCTCTAGGTCCCTTAAAGAAATACCTCTTTTATTGACTATACGATTCTACTCTGTCGATGGAAAACTCAGTAATGTACCTGTTACACATTATTTTCATCATCCCTATGACCATTAATGATGTAAACCTGTCTGTTGCCTTCAGAGGGGTCAGTGGCCT
>ML843807.1:7049-30503 GCA_009831015.1 Picea engelmannii | reverse complement strand
ATATCCGCTAGGTAGTTAGGAGGTTGTTGTATTAGGGTTCTATTGTTAGCTATAAATAAGGATGAAGTTCTCCTTATGAGAGGTGTGGAGTTTATTGTATTTGGAGCTTAGCTCATTAATAGGTCATCCAACCTTAAGAAGCAAGTGAACATGAGTGGATTCTTTCCATAAAAGGATAATTGTAAGGTATCGCCCTACCTTTAGGGTTTTGATATTAATAAAGTGTGAGAATTTCTAGATATCATTATTTGTGATTCAATTTATTGGGTTAATGATCATAACAAGTGGCATCATATCTATTTATTGAACCCAAAAAAAGAGTTATCCCAGGGAAAAAGAGAGTTGCGACACTCGGATAAATTCCTATATTTTTATGAGAAGAATTTGAAGAAACTAGTTGTAGATATGAGTTCTGCTTGGAAAAATATCCAACTTCAAAAATAAAAGTCCAAATCAGAGTTCAAGAAGTGAAGATATCGTTGATTTAAAATTAGTGATTTTAGGGTTTTTCTGTTATGACCGCACACATTGTAGAATAAATAGCTTTTGACATGGCACTTATATTGCTACCAAACCAACGATATTGAAGATAGGTGTTGTGGGGATTTGATTTGATATATTAAATGATATACTTTCAATCAATATTGATTGTGCTATAACCCTTCCAAATTTCCACCCTTAGTACCCTAGCTCTCATACTTATAGTGGCTTATGGCATTTTACAAGGATATATTGCCCCCCTCATTGAGAAATATCTAGTGAGATGAAGCATATTATATGAAAAATGGAAACTATGTGGAAGAACACCTCCTATAATTTTTCTTGAAGAGGTTATGGATTATGAAGAGCATATCAAATAATGGTTACACAAAGTAGAAAAAATGTTAACCCCTTAAAGGAGTTCATATAATGCAACTCCAAATGGAGCACCACATATAAAAGATATAGGAATCCTATGAAGCAATCCAAATGATAGAAATTTGGAGTGATATTGACAATGAGCATACAAGCAATATATGGTATGGTTGGTATGATTTAGAGAAGGCTTGCGAGGAATGGTATATGAACAATTGTATTTTTTGGGAAAATAATACTTCCATCTTCTATTTGATGACTATATTCCACATTATGTGGAGAACATTGTTGCAGGAAGTCAATATCCATTCACAACTATTATTTTTTAGCTTTCCTATTCTTCAGTAGTAGTGTGCATTCTAGATCCACATCCAACCTTTTGCACTTATGTGGACAACTTTTTGGATATGGTCGGATCTATATATTTGGTTCCACATGATCTTCTTAGACATTTGAAGCACCACTCTTAGCTAGGTATTGAGCTCAAGTATATTCAGTGCGGTGTCAACATGAGTTGTTGGACATGAGACCCATGTTTTTTTATGAGCTCCTTAGATTACTTCACTATTGCAATTGGTACTTGCACATGGGAGACTAGCTACTTCAACATGGCAATCAAAACTCATACATGGGACCCAGGTTTGTGGTGGAGCTTGTTAGACTATTTCAACATGGTGGCTAGCACTTGTACATGGGACCCTAATTCCTTGGCCTACTTCGACATTACAATGAAAACTCATCCATGGGGCCCCATTTTATGGTTTTACATCCTTAGAACAAGCGATGAGAAAAATATTGTTCTAAGGGGTGTGGAGCATTCAGATCCTCCCTAGGGGTGTCAAGGGGGGCCAAAGGGCCCATTAGAGTAATAATAGTGGATGCCATTCAATATAAGGTGGACTGGGTCTACCACATTTTTTGTTATTAAATAAGGCCCACTATGTTAGTTAGTATTGAATAAATGTAATGCGCTTAAATTAAAGAAGGTCCACTAGGTAGTGAAGAGGTTGTTATATTAGGGTTCTCTTGCTAGATATAAATAAGAATGGAGTCCTCCTTATGAAGGTGTGAAGTTTGTTGTATTTGGAGCTTATAACTCATTGAGAGGTTGTCGAACCTTAAGAGGCAAGTGAACATGAGTGGATTCCTTCCATAAAAGGATCATTGTAAGGTATTTCCCTACCTTAAAGGTTTTAATATTAATAAAGTGTGATAATTTTTTAATATCATTGTTTTGATATTAATAAAGTGTGAGAATCTGAATATTCTTGTTTGTGATTCAATTTTTTGGGTTAAGGATCATAACAATAGGTGTTATCAACGCTCATGCAAAGGTGATCAACCCAAGGCTAGTAGGACAACATGCTAGCAAGGAGGTCAAGGGAATTGTTATCTCCATTTTGTGGATAACTAAGGAGATGATGTCTTGAGGCCCTCAGGTTGTAGATATGGAATTCCAAGAAACCACATGACTAGCAGTGTCCACTTGCACATATGGAAGCCTGCTATATCACCACATTTTGGATCCATTATCAATGCATCCACCACACCAACTAGCTTTTGGAAGACATATGGGTCTTGCTCCATGCAGTACAAGTCAAGTATTGTAGTAAGTAATCACCCTAATATTTGAGGCATTTAAACATGTTGTATTTAAGTTTCTTTTGATTATATAATGCCTTCTTGGACATTATGCATTTGACCCTATTTCACCTTGGTGAGTGTCATAGATTTCCTGGTAAGTGGCCAACCTTTGGGGAAGGTTTGCAACTATGGATCCCTTGAGGGATTGTCGTACCATTCACGACCATACTTACCACTTTCCACTCATTAAATTCCCATCATATTTCCCTCTTCTAGGCCCTTTGACTTTAGTTACCCAAGAAAGGAATGTACCTCATTTCATGGGAAGAAGGGGATGAAAGCCCAGGGGGATGGTTGCTACAAAAAATAAGAGACTAAAATATAAACCTTCTAGATGCTCGCCCAGTCAGGTCTTGAGAACTATGAACTTCTTCTCTTGAAAGAATTAAAGACCTGCACAATATCAAACACATAATAAATAACCCGCTTGAGTATAAGACTAACACAAGTGTGTTACAATGCTTTACATGGTTACCCCTATGGCACTTTGTAGACCTCTTTGTTCAAGTGACACTGTGTTACTGCCCCCCAAGCTAATCGATTCACTATTGGGAGTGCACACGTGTTTGGATTATTAATGAATTAATAAATGGCAACAAATGGGCTTGGAAAAAGGTTGCATTGAGGAAGAAGGTACAACACACCCCCTACAAAGGCACCCATAAATGAGATAATACGAGCCCTTTTATATCATGAAACACATTGATCTATGAATTCTAACCCCGTATCCACCTCATCATTCACTACATGTCCTTGAAGGGGTATCCTTGGGAGCATACCCTAGTTGAGGGTTTTGGTCTACCCATTAGGAATTTTATGACACCCCTCCCATACCTAAACTTGGTCAATTGTATAGGGTCTTGGAGCATTTGTTTAATTTGATGAGGTAGTTTTGATGCACATGTTTAGGTGCCTTGTTTATGAGATGTGGTTTTCACTTCTTGTGATAATTTGACTCGAGATCCTTGGAGGGAATGCCTATTTGTTTTGCAAGACCTTGTTTGTGTTAAATTTGGTAGCACCGATAGTCATTCTCCAATGAGAGGCCATATGGGCCACACTGAGGCTAGCCAGGGAGATTTGGAGAATCAACTAGTCTTGTGAGTTATTGACAAAAGCCAGGGGGAACGTACAACCTCTGTGAGTCAAACCAAAAGTCAAGACGAAAGAGATGTTATGTGAGTCTAATGCAAAATTCAGGGGGAACGTACAACCTATGTGAGCATAGACAGTCTAGTGCAAAAGTCAAGGGGAGCGTACAACCTCTGTGAGCATAGACAGACTAGTGCAAAAGTCAGGGGGAACGTACAACCTCTGTGAGCCTAGTCAAACCTTGTGAGCCATGAGCAAAATTCAAGGCATCTAGCAAAAGTTAGGTTGAATATAAAATTCCTATGAGATAGAAACAAACGATATTCCTAATATTGCAAATGATATAAATGTATTGATCTAGTGCATTGGCACGTGTAAAATTATCCAACATGAAGAGAATTTTGAATTTCCTTGTCAAGAGTCGAGACTAAAGTCTCAAGTCTAGTTCTATTTTCGAACTAAAGTGTAATGTTGAGTTCTAACCGAAGTCTCAATTCTAGTTTTATTTTTGAACTAAAGTGTAATGCTAAGTTGTAACTGAAGTCTCAAGTCTAGTTCCATTTTCGAACTAAAGTGTAATGCTGAGTTGTAACTGAAGTCTCAAGTCTAGTTCTATTTTTGAACTAAAGTGTAATGTTGAGTTGTAACTGAAATCTCAAGTCCAGTTTTATTTTCGAACAAAAGTGTAATGTTGAATTGTAATTGAAGTCTCAAGTCTAGTTCTATTTTCGAACTAAAGTATACCAGTCTCAAGTCTAGTTCTATCTTCGAACTAAAGTGTAATGTTGAGTTGTAACTGAAGTCTCAAGTCTAGTTCTATTTTCGAACTAAATTATACCAGTCTCAAGTCTAGTTCTAAGTTCGAACTAAAGTATGAAGCTGAGTTATGATTAAAGCATGCAAACAAGTTATTATTTTGAGCCTCTCCTCTTCTCCTCTTCATCCTTTATAAGCAGAGGTCGACCCCTCTCTTCAACACAGTTTTTTATATGCAGGTTAAGGGTGAAGCAATAGAGGTGCGTATCAGTGATAAAGAGGCAACATACCAAAGAAGCATATTAGTGCTATATATCAGCAATAGAGGCAGCATATCAGAGGTGTATTTCAGCAAGGTCTCTTAGGTCTTTGTCAGGTTAGATTCATCTTGGCAAGATCTTTAAGAGAAGAACATTCATGGTGGATATTTGTAAGTGATATTACATTATTAATGCAATAAAGGAATATCGTTTGATGGGGTTTTTCTCCCTGTACAGGGTTTCCCAGGGTATATGTGTTGTTTATGTGCATGCTTACTTATCTACATAGTTATTTCTATCTGGTTATGATTTGGTATTGTTGAAGTGTATTAAGTTGGAATCAAAGTGTTGAAGAAAATAAAAGAATTAATCTACATAAGAAATCAAGCTCATAATTTAACAGTTTGGTGGACAATTTTGGAGGAACAAGCCTAGCTTGGGCTTCCATGGCCCTTGAATCCCATAGGTTGGATGCGAAGGGCCCACATGCCTGATCATGATTACTTGCCTTTGGAGGCATAGAAGACACCTTGGAAGACATAACCTAGCCCTCACATGCAAAACAACTTGCCTAGGAGAGGAAAAATGTCACTTCTTGGGGCTTGACATCACCTAGGGCTAGGGTTTGTGGTGATGGGGGTTATTGCTCATTGACATATGGCACATTTTGAAGGAAGGAGGTTTTAAACCATGAAAAAGAGGTTTGGATGATGACAAGTGGCCTTTGGAAGCCTAGTCATGCTTCCCCAACTCCAACGACTTGCTCCTAGTTCCAAAATGTCTCCCTAAAGGGGTGATGTCATCTTATTTTAGGGTTTCTAATGTGCAAAAGTGAAAATTAAATATTAGTATTTGTTCTAAGGAGTAAGATAAGGGTTGTTGACCCCTTATCTCATGTTTTTCCCTTTGAATGTGGACAAACTATGTCTTAGAGTTTTAGTATAAATAAATATCATTTGTATCTCATTTGAACATTGCTCTCCCTTGTGGAGAAGGACACTTAGCTAAAATTTTCGCTACTCTTGGATCATTTCATCTCTCTTTTGTAAATTGTTATGGTTTATCTTGCTATTTGCGGATAAAAGTGGTGCTCTACACTTGGAGGATTTTTCTCATGCTTATGGATGGAATTTTCTTGGTCACTTAGGGTTTGATCCTGCATCTTTTGGGAATTGGTAAGGAAATTCTGCATTTATTGTCTAAAATTCTTACTTCTTCCACGATTGTTAGTGGATGAACCCTTGGAGGAATATAAAGGCATACACTATCATGTCCCCATTTTTGGATTCCCTTATTATGTGGTTGAGAGGAAGGCAGGGCGCATCTTTTGAGATACTTCTCGCGAGATTTTTGTGAAGAAATCCTTTAGGGTGCACCAGAAAACTAATGAGGGCGCAACACTTGGGGAGGAACATTTAGGGTTCTAGAGAGAACATCGGACCAGATTTGGGGAAACCCTTGCGACCCAGTTCAAAGGAGGCCATGGCGCTTAGATTGAGACAATTATATCTAGATTCTGACAGTGGAATCACCAGGGCGCAACCGTGGAGTATAGGAGGGGTGCAACCACATAGGGGATCCCATATGGGGTTCATATAGATCAGAAGAGGGCCTACCTTCAGTCTGACACTTATCGAGAGGGTGCTTAAAGTCAGGGTGACCCACCTGGGACAAATTTCAGGGTTATCGGAGGAGTTAAGCCACCAGGGTGAACATTCCAGTCTTGCAGCAATTGTCGTGTGAGTTGTCGTAGGATGCAACATTTCAACTTGCTCATCCATTGATCCATAATCATCATTCATTCCAGGTATTTTGATTTAGCATTGTTGTGTGTATTCCAGCTAAGATCCATCTAGTATTGATCTAGCTGAGAGATTCATTTTTATTTCCCCACATGCGGTTTTGTACCTTCAGTCATATTTCATAATATACTTGGTCGCAGTCGTTGTGTGTTTTATATTTATTGCATGTTTGATTATACACTATTAAACACAAGAAACACATTTAGAAACATTGAAAACAAAGAAAAACCTTTAACCACATCCAGAATCCCAAAGAGTATCAGTTTCTACAGTGAGTAGTCAGTAGTTGAGGCATATATTCTGATCTACGGAATTAGGGATATGAGTGGTATCATAGTTGGTTTTCCTGCCAATCTAAGGGTGAGAAGAAATTTCATATTGAAAATCAGTGGGATCAACCTTTGGCAAATTAGTGGGCACAAGATGAGGAGTTTACAAATTGTTTGAGGGAGTATATGGCACTTGGTGAGGCATTTTACACAGCCATGACATTCAAAGAATTTTGCACCATCAAACATCCTGAGTGGTATGATCCCCAATTAGCAATGGATGAGGATTCCTTTAAAAGCACAGGGCAGAAATTGAAGGAGCATGAAGGAAAGATTGAGCTTTTGGATGAGCAGGCACCTATTTATGATAGGGATGAGTGCAATGAGGATGATAGGGAAACATTCTTTTATACACCATTAGAGATGGCCTATGAGGGTAATGACATTAGCATATGTGATGGTCAGGATAATATCCCATGTGATACAATTTCTTGATCAGCGCCAACATCTTATCATTGTTATGATGCTTATGACTATTTGGGTGTGAGTACACCTAATTATGATGAGGACTTAGCATTGGAAGAGTTACCTTTGGAGGTTGATCTCCCTTCTTAGGAGTTATTTACAAAATAAAGAGTTGATTTTGAGAAGTGTGAGGAAGAAGACAAATCAGAAAATTTGATTGAGGATTGTTCCCATGAGCCACATCATTTGATAGGCCAATTGAAGGTGAGTGAGGACATGATTGTGGCAGACATAAAACATTTTGAGGACACTCATACCTTGGTGGAATATTTTTGTTGGAGAGATTCAGGGTCGCATGATAGTTTATGAGGAGATCCACTCCTTGCGGATTTTCAGGTGCTTAGAAAAGCAGTGGTAGTAATGGAGTATAACTACCTACACCTACTTTCCGATAGATATCATCTTCTCATGCTTGGTGAGATGAACCATTATGTGCTTCAAGGAAAGGAGGAGGAAGTTGACATACTTACCCAGGAGCTTGAGATTACCCAAGATTCGTTGAAGAGCTCGCAAAATTCCCTTCAAGAATCAAAGATGCAAGTTGAGCATTTATGTGTGGAGTTGAGTTGGGTGCATCCCTCATCCTCCACATTAGACAATCAGTCATATATGACAACCATATCACAGGAGGATGTGAGTGGAATTTATTATTTGATGGAGGATCCTCATGTGATGGGTGAACATGATGGGCATTCAGACTTACATGTGATTGTAGGGAGATATGACATGAACATTTTTTAGGATGCATATGTGTTGCAGGAGCCACCACCTTTGATGAGCTCCTTGATCACTCATAATGAGATAGTTGGGCATACACTCATGGATTGTGGACACATGTACATTTTGGATGAGGACACATCCATTTGGGATCCAGGGTTAGTTGACACCCATGATGAGGAAACATATATGCAATATCAAAGGTCAGTTGATACTCCTGAATTGGTTGATACAGTGGTACATCCAGGATATAGGATGGTATCAAAGGACATAGGAGTATGTAGTGGTATACAAGGACATACAGTGATGAGCAGTAGTTTGCAGTGGCATGTAGAGGTGTACAGTGGCGCACATGGAGATGCATTGGAGTGCAGGGCAGAGACATACTTGATGGAGCCTGAAGTTTCCAATGGAGAGTGTTCTTCTCCATTGCCACAATGCGTGGATTTTGGATATCATATCATCAGTAGTCGCAGTACCTATGATGACGGAGAGAGTAGGGTTGACCATCATTGTGAGGAGACACCTTTGGATGCGTATGATGGCATGGAAGTAGCATGGAGTCTAAGTGATTTCTCAGATAGTCCATCGGTGTGCATGGATGAGTTCTTGGTCATACCCTTGGGATTGACCAATGTATGTGACACTTTCCAATCTAGCATACAGTCATGGAGGCTTATGCTACCATTCCTTAATGCTCTCATCAGGTATAGTAGAACATGGGAGGATTATGTGAGGCAATTGGGTGAGCCTCGAGACGTTATAGATACGACAAAGCTTCTCCATTTGGGGCATGTGGATAGTGGGCAGGTTAACAAAGGCAGATTGAGGAACGACATGATATACTATAGATATTTCCCATATTTAGTCTCTGAGTCCACATTTAGGGAGATGGTCATGAGGGTGATGTATGATACATCCTGGGCAAGGCATTCTGATAATTTGTATGAGTTTGAGGCACCATAGGAGACAGAGCTATTTTTCAATGGGGTGTCTAAACTCCAGGATTTTCCTACATACATTGTCAGGAGTGAGGATGGAAGATTTCTCTGTGTGGGTTGGTAGCAATAGGACAAATTAGTCGGCACAGGGTTGATTCCTAGTATTTGGTTTTCATCAGTTGGTTGCATACAGGGTTCAGTATATTGGCTCAGCTGGATTCCGACAGTTATCAATATGCCACCACAACAATCAGTTGGAATTGGAAGTGGTGGACTCCCAAAATGGCAATGGGATATGGGGATTCATTTGATCGATAGTTTGCTTCACTTCTTGATGGACCGCATTGCGCCAGCGAGTGGTCTAATTCATTCTTGGATTGTCATGATAGGGATTGCTACGATTCGTCCTATATGGCGAGACAAGTTCTCTCTTTTGGTACCCAGGATCGAGTATGGTGGTGGATTTGCAGACTTTGGTTCCCCAGGGACACCTTTATAGATTCTACTACTTGATAGTAGGCCCAGTCTTTACAGGTATTTTAACATGGGGTTCCAGGAGTGGGGGATCCAATATGTGTACATTAGACAGACAGTCATGGCCAGAGTGGTGCATCATCAACATGATGGTCCCTTTCGGAGATTAGCATGGGACCCTGGGATTACTGGGCTGGGAATTTCATTGAATGATAGAGGTGAGTGGACATTTGCAGGATAAAATAGTTCATATTTTCCATCGAGATTCACTTTTGAGGAGAGCGTTTCACTTTTTAGTGATTCGTTGAGGTCTTACAGTTCCTCACTTTGGTGATAGTATGTTCAGCTGAAGGAGGCCATGTTTGTCTTAGAGTGGTCATGGAGGTCGAGATCATTTTATATGGAGGTTGAGTGTTATGTTCAAGAGTTCTCTCATGAGATGTGTGATAGTGGCTCTCTACTAGAGCGACTCGTTGAGGGGTTGACCGAGTTTTTTCAGTACCATGTTGCTCTACCCATCAATAACATTCAAGAGGAGACCTTTTATGTCAGTACCTCACCGGATAATGAGTTGAGAGGAGGATGCTTCAAATTTTCCAGGTTGGTTTGGGACTTGGGTATCATGTTCAGTTTTAGTTGGGTTCAGTTGGTGGAGTGTGAGGATTTGATGGGATTGTTTGAGGACAAGAAATATTTGGGAAGGGAGGATTTTCATGTCCCCATTTTTGGATTCCCTTATTATGCAGTTAGTGTCACTTCAAGAGGCTTGAGTCAGCCAAGTCATAGGGGTGAGACTATGTCATTAGTGAGCTTAGAGGGTTTGGATGAGTTTTATCGGGCCTAGCTTAGTTTATTTACCATTATTCATCATCAGGATCATTTCTGCACAACTTGTTCTTGGTTTTGTTGCATTTCGACAATTTTCGTAAAACTGGGATATTAATGGGCATATTTTAATTAATTACACTAAAGGTACTATTTTGGAGCTTATTTCTTGGTGAAATACCTTAGTGTAATAGCTCCTTGGAATCGGGAAGAAAATATCTACAAGATGGGATGATGAAAAGTGACTTTCGGTGGTCGGAGAAATCATAAAGGCGAATTAATCACTTTTTGCAGTGAAAAGGGTCATTAAATTAATAGAGTGATTTTATGAGAAAATATTAAAGATGAATTGAAAGTCACTTGAAGGGAAACATGTGAAAAAGGGTATAAATGAGAGATATGGGCTCATATTCTCTCATTATCACAGTTTATGATTTGACATTTGAGCTCTGAGGAGAAAACATAGGTTCATGTGAATCAATGAAGATTGTGGATTCCAGGAGGAAGACACCAGTGGTTGATTTCGGTGTTGAGAGACACACCCTAGTCACTAGGAGGATCATTTAGATATTTCATCGTTTTGCAGCAACAATTTTACAGATTCATACAACTAGTGTGCACTTCATTAGGGTGAGGGCGCAAGTGCTGGGAGACTTAGAGGTTTAGCTTGTCCCGACCAGGGAGAATTCGAAGATTTCCTTCCAACCTAGTTGAGAGGAAGGCAAGGCATATATTTTGAGATACTTCTCATGATATTTTGATGGAGGAATCCTCTAGGGAACACCAAATAGATATTGAGGGTGCAACACTCGAGGAGGCACAATCAGGGTTCCAGAGAGAACATCGGACCAGATCTGGGGAAACCCTTTCGACCTAGTTCAGAGGAGGCCAAGGAACTTAGATTGAGAAAATTACAGCCAAATTCCGATGGTGGAATAACCAAGGCACAACATTGGAGCTAAGGAGGGGTGCAACCCCCCCAAGGGATCCCATCTGGGGTTCGTACATATCAACAGAGGGTCGATATTTAGTCTGGAAGTTATCAAGAGGGTGCTTGAGCTTAGGGAGACCCAGCTAGGACAAAGTTCATGGTTATCAGAGGATTTTATCCACCAGGGCGAACATTCCACTCTTCCAGCAGTTGTCATGTGACTTGTCGTAGCATGCAACAGTTCATCTTGCTCATCCATTGATCCAACGTCATCATTCATTCCATGTATTTTGATTTAGAATTGTTATGTGTATTCCAGCTAGGATCCATCTAGTCTTGATCTAGCTGAGAGATTCATTTTTATTTCCCCACGTGCGGTTTTGTACCTTTAGTCATATTTCATAATATACTTGATCGCAGTTGCTATGTGTTTTATATCTATTGCATGTTTGATTATACATTTTTAAACACAAGAAACACATTCAGAACCATTGAAACACAAACAAAAACCTTTAATCGCATCCAAAATCCCAAAGAGTATCAATTTATGTAGTGAGTAGTCGGCAGTTGAGGCATATATTTTAATCTACAGAATTAGGGATATTACATACACCCTCCCCAAGATTCATTTATTCGCTTGTGAAAGGTCATTAATTTCAAGGTTTCTTGGAGACCTACAAGGACATACACCATCCAATTTCATCTTTGTTTGTTTCACAAACCCTAGGGAGTAAAAGGGTTTACACCCCTAGGTTCTTTGTGGATCAATCTCATACATCCAAGGTCATATTGTTGCATAAGGTTTTTTCTCAGAGAAGTAAAAGGGATTACACCCTCTTAGCATTTCCTAGTGGGCTTAGCTTACCTTAGGGAGTAAAAGGAATTACACCCCCAAGGATTTAGCCTAGTCATCACTTTCTTTGACTCCACAACCCAATAGTAAGGCACTAATCATTTTTAATTTTCATTGGAGAAATAAAATTATTGCATTGGGATACATGAAATCTTGTCCTTTTTTAGATCTGATTACTTGAGTGTGTTCTCCTTGCTAGGGCGCATAATTTTCCCTTTAGGGAGAAATGTTTGTGGGGTAGAAACTATGTTTTCATAAAACTAGGCCTGATGTCCTAAAACAGCTCTTCAAACCCTCATTTAACCATAACTTTGCCTATACTTCATCAAAATCAGCAAATAAATAGTCAAATCGGCTTGCCTTGAAAAGATCTATTGAATGGTGTACTTGGTTGTTGATTTTGTTGAAGTATTCTTTCAGTTGTATCTATTTAAATTTACAACCATAAGGCTATCATAATATTCACTATTTACTTGCAAAAAATCAGCCTTTAAATGCTCTAGAGTTGGGTTATTCATTGTGAGTTTAATCATTGGTTATTGTGCTTGCTATCTTAAATAATTTTCATTGAACTAGTAGCATTATTTAATGCTTCTATAACAACATCATTGTGGGATTATTTTCTCTGTTAAAACAACCCTCTCACTGCTTCATTGTTTAAACTAACTTACTCATTAATATCATCATTGTTGAGAGCTATACTTGAGTAAAGTCCTGTCTCTATTGAAGCAATTTTTGCAGCCATTTTCATTGATTATATTGTTGATATTTACTTCTACTAATTGTTGCATTTAGGGAAAACAATATTAACTTGCTTTTCCATCATATACTTGGGCTTGTATCTTTGTTTTCTTTGTGTCTCGGGCAGGTACAATCAACATTTGCAAGGTCTACTACTTCTTGGAATCCTTCGGCTACCATAAAGACCTCTCTCAAGCCCTTTTCCAAACTTAGTAACTTCAAATTTAGGGGAATCCATCCATACAGATCACTTTTCATATAATTTCCCCCTAGGGTCATTGGGATTCCCACCTTCAGGTGATTCTATCATATCTAAAGTGACGAGAACACCCGCCTAAGGTGATAGTGGGTAGGTTTTCTCAAAGTTGTCACCATTTGGTGGTTGGGTCAGGATTTTCCCAACCTACAACTTGTGCGATAAAATTTTTCCACCGTTGTTGGGGAGGATTTTGAATCCTCTTTCGAACCCTAACGACACTTTGGCAAGCTATCCCAAAGCCTTTTTTCCTAGCTTGCTTGGCAACTCCACCTAAAAGACGTTCCCTTTCCACCCTTGGTGAGCTCTTCTTGAATCTCATCTGACGACTCCACCTCCCAGAACCTAGCTTTCCTTGTCTCCCCCTTTCCATCATTTTATGAGCCTTGATCTCATCTGACGATTCCATTGAGGTGTCTTTTCAGTCAATGAAAATATGGCACCTTGGGATGAACCCTCATCTAGAACTTATTATGCCTCGAAGAGGGAACTTTTATAGATGGAAAACGAAAAGGCTTCCAATAAAACAGCTGAGGAAATGATGAATCATATAAAAGAGCTATTTCCTGCCAAAGAACTAGCCCTTGAAAATGAACAAGTGCTCGAAGAACAGACATATGAAGAAAGTTACCAAGAAGATCTTGATATTTTTTCTCATGTTGAAGATACGGATGATACATTTGACGAAGAAGAAGTGCTCATATCTTCCCTTCCACTTGATGAAGACGTCCATGCCTCTACTCCTCTTGCACACGAAAAGAAAGAGATGGTCATTTTCAGTCATATTGATGGTCTTATGAAAGAACTTTTAGATATGGTTGATGAGCATATAGACACTTTCATACAGACTGGAAACTGCAGGTGGGATTTTAGTCGTTTCATTTTTTATAGAGACCCCATTTACGACATTGAGGGTAGCCCTCAAGAAAATGGGTTTGAGTTTTCATCTTCAGAGGACTACTTTTCATGCATGTCTGATTCATATGTTTGGTAGCCTGATGATGACATGATTACAGATTTATTCAAGGATGATCGGTCGCAACATTTTCATGATGATTTTCAGTCACCCCTTGGGACTCGTGATGCATATCTTTTTGGGAATGAAAACTTGTTGTATGAGGACTCTCAACCACCTTCGTCCTCAATTTTGGAAGAATATCATGGCGTGGCCATCTTAGAGTGATCAAAGGCTCACTCTATAAAGAGGAAGTATTTTCATATTGAGTATTTCTACAAGGATTCATATATGAAGAGGAAACGTTTTTTCTTTCTCTAGACCTGAGCCTATCCCTTACATCATTCCTTCTTCTCAGGGAAATCATGAGGTCTTCTTGGGATCTCTCGTATCTTCTTGGTCTCCAGGAAGCAGCAATGATGTTAATGAGGATGAAGATGAGCCATCGTCTACATATAGTATCCCTCTTCAAAAATGGATTGATCAGGCTTGTGGTTATGCCTTCAGGCAGGATGATCAGGCTGATGGTTTTTATTTCTAGCAGGATTTCCTCCCTCCTGCCCATCTCCATGAGTTTCATTTTATGATTGATTATACATCTATTTATGCTCATGATCACTATGTTCTTGATTTATCTTTGTTGTTTTACATAATTAAGCACAAGGGGGAGATACTTTGATGGGATGATCAATCGGTTGCATTGGTTGTATGACTTCACCTGACAACACCTATCACATGATCTTAAGGGCCCTAGGCCCCAGGTAAGTAGGTAAGGTCATATTGTTTTCCTTCCATTTACATTTCGATTGCTCATATTAGTTTAGATGCATTCCATATTTCATTTTTTTCTACTTGCATATTGATTTCATGCTTAGTTTAGAAATTTTTGAAAAAATGCTAAAATTTTATTTTCTATATTAGTTTTCATTTTTGGTTTTTATATATATGGATGAAGGGTGATAGAATCACCCTAGATCCTACAGTTTTTTTTTCAATGTAGGCACATGTCTTCCAGGAGATGTTGTAGTTATCATGCACTCTACGACGAACACATGTCCCCAAGTAGAAGCCAGATGTTATCCCCATTTTGTGGATAACTAAGAAAATGATGTCTCTAGGCCCTAAGGTTGCAGATATGGAGTGTCAAGAGACCACATGACTAGACGTGTCCACTTGCACATATGGAAGCCCACTCTATCACCACTTTTTGGATCCATTTCCAGTGCATCCACCACACTAGCTAGCTTCTGGAAGGAAGATGGTTCTTTCTCCATGCGGTACAAGTTAGGTATTGTGGCAGGTAATCACCCCAATATTTGAGGCATTTAAACACGTTGTACTTAAGCTACTTTTGATTATAGAACACATGCTTGGATATTATGTTTTTGACCTTGTTTCACCTTGGTGAGTGTCATATATTTCCTAGTAAGTGGCCAACCTTTGGGGAAGGTTTACAACTGGGGATCCCTTGAGGGGCTATCGTACCATTCTCAGCCATACTTACCACTTTCCTCTCATTGCATTCCCATCATATTTCCCTCTTCAAGGCCCTTTGAATTTAGTGACCCAAGAAGGGCATCTACCTCATTTCATGGAAGAAGGGGATGAAGGCCTAGGGGGATGGTTGCCAGAAAAAGATAAGATCCTAAAATATAAACCTTTTAGATGCTCGCCCAGTAAGTTCTTGAGAACGATGAACCACTTCACTTGACAGAATTAAATACCTACACAATATCAGACACATAATAAATATCTCTCTTGAGTATAATACTAACACAAGTGTGTTACAATGCTTTACATGGTTACCCATATGGCACTTTATGGAACTCTTTTTTCAAGTGACATTGTGTTACTGCCCTCCAAGCTAATCGATTCACTATTGGGATTGCACACGTGTTTGGATTATTAATGAATTAATAAATGGAAATAAATGGGATTGGAAAAAGGTTGCATTGAGGAAGAAGGTGTAATACAACACCTACAAAGGCACCCATAAATGATATAATACGAGCCCTATGACGTCTAACCACATATCCACCTCATCATCCACTACATGACCTTGAAGGGAATCCTTGGGAGCATCCCCTGCTTGAGGGTTTTGGTCTACACAATAGGAATTTTATGACACACGTCCCATACCTAAACTTGGTCAATTGTATAGGGTCTTGGAGCATTTGTTTAATTTGATGAGGTAGTTTTGATGCACATGTTTAGGTGCCTTGTTTATTAGATGTGGTTTTCACTTCCCATGATATTTTGACTGGATATCCTTGAAGGGCATGCCTATTTGTTTTGCAGGACCTTGTTTGGTGGACAATTTTGGAGGAACAAGCCTAGCTTGGGATTTCATGGGGCTTGAAGCCCACAGGTTGGATGCCAAGGGCCCACATGTCGGATCATGATGAATTTCCTTTGGAGGCCTAGAAGACAACTTGGAAGACATAACCTAGCCCTCACATGCCAAACGACTTTCCTAGGAGAGGAAAAATGTCACTTCTTGAGGCTTGACATCACCTAGGACTAGGGTTTATGGTGATGGGGGTATTACTCATTAACACATGGCATGTTTTGAAGGAAGGGGGTTTTAAACCATGAAGAAGAGGTTTGGATGATGACAAGTGACGTTTGGAGGCCTAGCCATGCTTCCCCAACTCCAAGAAATTGCTCCTAGTGCCAAAATGTCTCCCTAGAGGGGTGATGTCATCTTATTTTAGGGTTTCTAATGTGCAAAAGTGAAAATTAAATATTATTATTTGTTTTTTAAGGGGTAAGATAAGGGTTGTTGACCCCTTATCTTATGTTTTACCTTTTGAATGTGGAAAAACTATGTTTTAGAGTTTTAGTATAAATAGAGATCATTTGTATCTCATTTGAACGTAGATCTCCCTTGTGGAGAAGGACACTTAGCTGAAATTTTCGCTACTCTTGGAGCATGTCATCTCTCTTTTGCAAATTGTTATGGTTTATCTTGCTATTTGTGGATAAAAGTGGTGCACTGCACTTGGAGGATTTTTATCATTCTTATGGATGGAATTTTCTTCATCACTTAGGGTTTGATCTTGCATCTTTTGGGAATTGGTAAGGAAATTCTACATTTATTGTGTAAAATTATTTCTTCTTCCATAATTGTTAGTGGATGAACCCTTGGAGGAGTATAAGGGCATGCACCCTCCCCAAGATTCATTTGTTTGCTTGTGAAAGGTCATTAATTTAAAGGTTGCTTGGAGACCTACAAGGATGTACACCCTTCAAGCTCACCTTTGTTTGTTTCACAAACCCTAGGGAGTAAAAGGGCTTACACCCCTAGGTTCTTTGTGGATCAATCTCATGCATCCATTGTCATATTGTTGCATAAGGTTTTGCGAAGAGAAGTAAAAAGGATTACACCCTCTTAGCACTTCCTAGTAGGCTTAGCTTTCCTTGGGGAGTAAAAGGACTTACACTCCCAAGGATTTAGCCTAGTCATCACTTTCTTTGACTCCACAACCCAATAGTAAGGCACTAATCATTTTTAATTTGCATTGGAGAAATAAAATTGTTGCATTGGGATACATGAAATCTTGTCCTTTCTGAGATCTGATTGCTTGAGTGTGTTATCCTTGCTAGGGTGAATATTTTTCCCTATAGGGAGAAATTTTTGTGGGGTAGAAACCCTACTATCATAAAATTAGGTCTGATGTCCTAAAACAACTCTTCAAACCCTCATTTAACCATAACTTTGCCTATACTTCATCAAAATCAGAAAATAAATAGTCAAATATGCTTTCCTTGAAAAGATATATTGAATGGTGTACTTGGTTGTTGATTTTGTTTATTATTATTTCTTCTATATCTATTTAAAGTTACAGCCATAAGCCTGTCATAATATCCATTGTTTACTTGCAAAAAATCAGCATTTAAATGCTCTAGAGTTGCGTTAATCATTATGAGTTTAATAATTGGTTATTGTGCTTGCAATATTACATAATTTTCATTGACCTGGTAGCATTGTTTACTTCTGCTATAACAGCAGCATTGTGGGCTTATTATCTCTGTTAAAGCAACCCTCTCATTGCTTAATTGTTTAAACTAACTTACTCATTAATATCATCATTGTTGAGAGCTATACTTGAGTAAAGTATTGTGTCTATTGAAGTAATTTTTGCAGCCATTGTCATTGATTATATTGCTGATATAAACTACTACTAACTGTTGCAATTAGGGACAGTAAGCTTAACTTGCTTGTCCATCATATACTTGGGCTTGTATCTTCGTTTTCTTTGTGTCTTGGGCAAGTACAATCAACATTTGCAAGGTCTACTACTTCTTGGCAACCTTTGGCTACCATCAAGACCTCTCTCAAGCCCTTTTCCACACTTAATAACTTGACCTTTAGGGGCATCCATCCATACATCTCACTTTTCATATCATTTCCCCCTAGGGTCACCGAGATTCCCCCCTTGAGGACCGAGGTGATTCTATCATCTCTAAAGTGATGGGAATACCTGTCTAAGGTGTCAATGGGTAGGTATTCTCAAATTTGTCTCCATTTGGTGGTTGGTTCAGGATTTTCCCAACTTACAACGTGTGCGATAACGGGAACCATTGATCGATAGAAGGAAATGTTAATGCAGTCGTGATCACACATGACAATGTTAATGTGGTAGAGGCCTTTGCAGTTGTAGACCAACATTTTGATGGCTATGTTTCTGACCCTTTGAATCCATACCCTCTTAGGGAAATCACTCAAGTGGACTTAGGAGCAACTTTGATGCTCAAAAGACAACACAATCTATAAAGGATATAATTAATAATCAAGCAGATATTGGGGGTTTCACTGCTAGTTTGAATCTAAAGAGGACGGAGAAGGATGATCTAAGGGGAAAGAGGCATAAATCTAAATGTGTTAATTTGTGATTAGATCAAACCAAAATGGTTTTAGGAGAAGATATAGTAATGAGTCAAATTATGTATTTCCAAGAGATGGCATTGGTAGGGAAGTTGTATGGTCATTATTCCAGGGTATGTCCCAAAGTTGTTCTTCCTAGTGAAGGGATGGTTATCCTTCCTCTACAAAAATGGCAAGGATGTTGGTTGAATCTGAGAAGGTAAGTGGCTATGTGAATTTTTTTTTACATTTCAAGGCTTTGTCATTAGGGTCTAACCCTCAACTAGAGAAGGAAAATATCCAACCAACTTGGGTTACTCTCCCCTCATGTCCACTAGAGTTGTGCAAGGAAAAGACCCTTGTGGATATCATAATACTTTTTGGTGAGTTTATTTTTTTAGATGAGAGAAACTATCAGTATTTTGAAGACAATGGCTAGAGTCTACATGGAGTTTGATTTAACAAATGGTCTCCCAAACAACATGGAAGTTGGGGAAAATGGTGTTATACCCAAAGCTTGGATTATGTTAATATATTGTTTAGATGTATGTTTTTCCACTCATATAAGCATTGAAGTATTATTACACCAAGATCTAATTTGGGAAAGATCAACACTATAAAGAAGGATTCCCATATCAAAATTAGGAAGGATAATCCATCACATGGAGGGCCTAAAAGGTTAGTACTTCAATTTTCTTGATTGGGGTAGACAAACTCAAATTTGAATATCATTGTGGATTCTAAAGTCCGTAGAAGCATATCTAATGTGGGCAGTGAATCTCTAATGATCTTAGAGGACAAGGCAGATGTAGGGAGAGATAATGAGCTTCACTCCTTTGATCCTTTCAAAGATTTGATAGAGGTGCTCTTGGGTAAGTTTTTTATAGCCCATTTTTATGTCCCTACCTTCGTTAATTCTATCAGATTTAATGATTCTTTGATTTGGAGGGGAAACAAGGGGGGTTGGGAGAACTATTTTTTCCCTAGTGCAAGAGGTAGTATCCCCCTTTGACCCTTCTTTTGATCTTGCAAAGCCTCTTGTTTAGCTTGTCTCCCATGTTCAGGAGTCATATGTTATGGCATCTAGGGACTCCTCAAATAAGAGCTCCCCTATATCTATTAAGCGAAGGGATCAAAAAATAATTGAGAAAATATATCATTTAAGATCCTCTGAATTCTCAAAGAAGACTGTGTTAAGGGAGGAGTTGAAGGAGGGATATAGATTGACATCGATAAATCCTTAGCCATTTTACCCTTGGAAGGAAGTGTTTTTTGTCAATATCCCAACAAAAATCCAAAAATGAAATACTAAAAGAAAGTGTTTTTTGTCAAGGCCCTTAGAGCAAGGTTAGTCCCTTAGAAGGACATAAAATCATAGTTATGTCTCTCAATATTAGTGGTTTGGGCGCTCCCCACAAAAAAAATTTATTTATATAAGAAAGTTATGGTTCATAAACCCCATGTGTTGATCCAAGGAATAATGGTGGAGGGGGAGAAGGTGAAGAAAATATTGCCTTCTTTACTAAAAGGTTGGAATTTTGTGTTGTAATGCTACAAATAGGTATGGATACTAGTGACAACATGTAACCAATCTCTCAAACTATGAATTTTATATCTATAATGTACCCAACCACCCCTGTGTATTTTGGGATGGTGTGGCACTAAAAAAATTCTCAAATTTCCCATATTTTCACCTTAAACCATAACTATGATACCATATATATATATAGTCAATTGGGTCTAGCATGAGTGGTTGTGGGTTGGAGTGTTATCCTCCACACCTAGGTTATATTCATGTAACTGGCATGTTGAGATCACTATGAGCGTATTGTTGTAATGGCTTTGAGCCCCCATTGTTGATGACCTTGTGCCCTAAAGAATCTAGGGTTTACCCTGGCTACCATCCTCGAAATGAGGGGAAGTACCTGGGGGTTTTCCCTGGGAATTGTTTCCTGGGGTTTTGCCTAATAACAAGCAATCCCATGCATAATTCATTTAAACATTTAAAAACATAATTATGCACAACTATATTATAAACATACAATAATTGAACACATAATTATAATAGCAAGGTAACACATATAAAGAACACTTATCTTTTATGAAATCACCAACTCATTGCAGACCTCGAACATTCCACCCAAGATACCAAACTCTTGTAGCAATTCCAACCAATAAGATCTCATTCCCCTCAGCTTGCACAACCCAAGAAAGTGTACCCCCTTCTCTTCTTCGCAATCCCTCAAGTTGTCCCACTTTCCTTCCAGGGCTCCATCACTAGATGGCCAAGAAGTCTCACAGTTATAGCTCTAGGAATTCTAGCTGCAATAATGGAGTCTCCAGACACCCTCTAGGCCTCACGCATTAGGAAACCTACCCACACAATTCTCCCTCCACGACTTCAGTCTTCCCCAAGGAAACCTAAGGAGAATTTTCCACAGAAATCCATCTAGGATTCTCAAGGTTCACAAGCTAATAGGGTTACAATGGCTCTCCTAGCTCACATCCCAACATACTAAAGAAAGAATAGAAAAGAACAATGATCAGGATAATGGATTTTCTACTATCACATAACTTCAAATATGTGTGTCTCTCTCTTGACAAGTGGCACTTAAGGACCACATTCCCCTCACTTGGGAACTTGTTCCCCTTATTTTGGAACTTAGGATAAAACACATAAAGTTGTGACCTGGGACATAGGAATATTATATTATTTATTTGGCTTAGCCCCTTTCCTTAATCCCTTAGTTGTTGGTAAATATGTAACAGACAGCGAATGGCATGAAGAATGTACAGAGGATTGT
The DNA here is from genome assembly GCA_009831015.1 of Picea engelmannii. NCBI lineage: Eukaryota > Viridiplantae > Streptophyta > Pinopsida > Pinales > Pinaceae > Picea > Picea engelmannii. The sequence goes on along the minus strand of ML843807.1, from coordinate 8,936 downwards.
TAGCATATTTACAGGCAGTGTATACTTGTCATTGATGGCAAGTACAGTTGTGTTTGAAGTGATGGCTTAAGTACAACAGCAATGAATAGCAGTGCAACAATAATCAGGAGGAGAAGAGTCAGTGACCGTTGGATCCCATTCAAATTTCCTGAAAGAACGAGGGCTGTCAGCTCTGAATGAAGACAAGACGAGCGCACTGAAGAGGAGGACAGAGCTCAGTCGTTATATCCAAGCGCAAGACCCAACCATTGTCGGATCAAGGATAACTTGCACGCTCTTTAAAGTACAAGGAGAAGTGGGTGTAATCACAATATGCAAAATCGCGATGAAATCTGAGCCGTCAGATCAATCTTTGATCTGGACCGTTAATTCCAGTCAGTATCGGGGATCGGGACTTTGAAGTGACAAGAACACTTGACATCAAGAACTCCGATTTCGCGATATGCGATATCGTGATTCAATCACAGCCATTGAATTGAGAATGAGATCTGGACCATTGATTTTCTTCATGGAGTATCGGGGATCGGGACTTTGAAATGTCAAAATCACTTGACAACAAGAACCTCGAAATCGTGATGTGCGATTTCGTGATTTAATCGCAGCCGTTAAGATAAGATTGTATCTAGACCGTAGATGTAACTCCATATCGGAGTTTCGGGGATCGCGAATTCAAAAAGGAAAGAACACAAAGCATCAAGAATGTCGATTTCGCGATATGCGAAATCACGATTGAATCTGGACCGTCAGATCAAGAAATGATCTAGACCATTGATCTGACCTCTCACGGAGTTTCGGGGATCGGGATTTGTAAGTGACAAAAACTATGAACGTCAGGAATTCTGATTTCGCGATGAGTGAATTCCTGACTTAATCTGAATCGTCAGATCTGATTATGATCTGGATCGTTGATCTGACCGCTTTACAAAATTTTGTGAATCGGGATTTGTAAGTACATTGAACATAAGGAATGTTGAAACCCGATTTAAAAAGGCAAGAATAATAAAGGTCATCCAATGGTGCGGATAAAACTTGACCGTGATCGGAGGGTTACTGTTCTCTCTCACAATTAACTACTGAGTTTGGAATCTGTTAGCAAAACGGACTCATGATTGCAAATCACTTAGCATTTCAGTTGGCGTCTCAGTTTCTTAGACAGTTGTCGTATTTTTGCCTAAGGAGTTGGGAAGTTGAACCGTCATGTTAGAGTGTATAAAAGAAGATGAAATAGACTGTGTCCTGGTTGGTCGTTATGTATGTGAAAAAGAATGAAACTGTGAGAAAAGTAGAGGAGAGGATGTGCAGGAGGAGATTGAGCATAAGAGCGGAACGACAGAAAGAGCAGAAGAATAGTAGAATGACAGAAACAGCAAATGCAGAGCAGAATAACAAAACGAAATGAGAGCAAGAGTTGATGCAGAGCATACCTGCTGGACAGACAGAGGAAGAGAAGAGCAACAGAATAGTGTACAGAAGACCAGATTTACAGAACAAAGAAAGATTGGTAAGAACTGATTTATCTATAAAGTTGATTGTTTATTTAGCCATTAATATTCTAGGGAGGTTGGGTGGTTCTCGGGAGGACTGTTGTCCTCAGAGGTTCAAGTGGGAGCTTGAACACAGGAAGTTGTAGCTTCCATCTGGTTGTATCCAGAGAAACGAGGGTGGCAGGATGGTGCTAGGGAGAGCAAGTGTTCTCTGTTATACAGGTTGAAGCTTGTGTAACGGGAAGTTGGTGCTTCCATCTAGTTGGTGCTGGAACATTCAGGAAGTTGGTGCTTCCATCCAGTTGGTGCTGGAATATTCAGGGAGTTGGTGCTTCCTTCTAGTGGGTTCTAGAGAAACCAGAGAGTTGGTGCTCTCAAACAAGTTGCAGCTTGTAAAAAAGAG
>ML843806.1:17957-56213 GCA_009831015.1 Picea engelmannii | reverse complement strand
TCCAACACACTTTTCACTAGCAAAAATTGTTTCTTTATGTAGATTGAAGGTACAACAAAATCCAACCCCTTTGAACCATTTTGCAGTTGTTGCAAGCATCTAGTCCTAACATATTTTCTTCTATTAGTTAACCTATATCACTATACTGAAACAAACAATACTTTAGAATCATAGCTTGGAATGCACAGTAGAGAAATAAAACACAAAAACCACTTCCACATTGCAGAAGCCAATATTGCAACAACAATTTTCAAAGTTGACAATAATCTCTTATTAGCAATATGAAAAGGATGTCTCTTTGGATTTTTCAAAACTTCGACAATTTCATGTGCAAGGTTCATTCACAATGTCAGTGGACGACATTGTTATTGAGTTCAAGACTCTGTAACATTATGCATAGATTTTATTCCTATAATTAAAGCAACACAATGAAAACTTTTTGTTTTTCATAGAAACATTGTTATAGTTCCATAAGGGTTTGAACTTGCAAGTAGCTATACAACAAATTCTCCTTTTTTCACCCACGGGCAATGGATGAACATGTGAAAATTTCTCTAATTGTTTTGTGGCAAGTTAGCAAAAAATATTCCCATTTCTCTTATGAAAAAACAAGATATGTATGAGCTATTGTTTTCTGATTACATGTTAAAATGTTGAATGTATCAACTACTATAGTTGAATATCATCCTCTCTTTGTTTTATATTTCTTTCATTTTCTTCATTTTATCAAGGTTGCAATGCTACAATTTTTTCGATATTTTAAATGATTGAGTTCCAACCCCCCATTGACATTGATTGAAGTAAAGTCTACATTATTATCTCAATAGCTAATAGATCAAAATTTCAATTGGTTCCTTTTTATATCACTATGCTAGTTCAACTTCTAATTCGGATTGAATCCCTTGAGGCAGCTTTGTGTTGATGGTCAAACGGGTTTTCAAGTCAACAACATCTAAACAATTCCACGAGGCTAATTGGGAGGCACAATTGGATTACCATCGAGATGTTTTAGCTCCTAAGACATCTTGAATTGTGTGCTTTCCTTAAGAATAATACTCGCATGGGTTAGACTTAGAAAAGGATGATTATATTTCTTAATCAAAATATTATCTTCGGTTTATATTTTACATTATTTAGTTTTTTTTATGATTTTATATTATCTACCTTTATATTTTTAGTTTACATTGCAAAATGAAATCAAAACTTGCAAAAATTAACAAATGCATATAAGAAAGCATAAAGAAAAGTATGCGTAATTCATATTTTAATTTAATTTTCAAAATATTGTATTTTATGGTTCTATGAAGTAAAGATGAAGGAAAGTGAGAGGAAAATTAACATATGACAAAATCTCGATAAGTAATGGTTCATTATGATTAAATCTATCAAATACTAATAAAAGCATTTCAATCCTTCTTACAAGAATAGAATTAATCTACTCATCCTCGACTCGATGTTTTTGAGACCATACAAAGAAGATGTAAGAAATTCGAAAAAAGAAGAAAATCCTAATTTTAAAAAAGAGAGATTAAAAATGCCAACCATCATATAATAAAAAAATATTAATTGATTAATATAAGCATAATTAATCAAATGATAATCAATTAAAAATGAAAATTTATTATACCCCCATTGGTATTGTTAGATCATTTTGAATGTAATGTAAATGAATGACAAATTCATATTTCACATATAAATTAGACGGAGCTTCGCATACATGTCCTCTCTTTCCTTTGTCTCTCCATATCTTCACCTTTTAAAGTGTTTGGAGAATAATTAACAATGAGAAGTACATTTAAATCATAAATATGATAAAATAATATACTTTTTACCCCACATGAGTGGGGTAAAAAGGATTCATCAAGATAGAATTTATATCTCCAAGGTCAAACAAATTAGGTAAACATAAGGGCCCACCATGCTACTTGATATTCACGTGAAAATACAATGGGTCATGACTTCTCTAACCTTTTGCACCACCTTATAACTCTCAATAAATAATTATTCTCCTTATTTCCACCCTTTCTCTCCTTATTTGTACCTTTCCACTAATCATATTTCTTTTCAAAAGAAATAAAAGAATATAACAAAATCAAATGAACATCATAACTTCAATCATAATTGAAAATACATCAATAACGTATTGTTTCCATATAAAGTAATTGAAAAAAAGGCCATTTGGAAATTTTGTTTGTAGATCTATACTCATCATATATTCATTAAATCAAAACTTGATATAAATATGTTTATGTAAAAGATAATGGCATGAAAAATTTACGATGTTTGTCCAAAACTTATTGAAAACCGACCTCCTCCATAATTACCACTACAAAAATCATAATCCCAATTACAATGTGTCCAAAAAGCATAATTAAAATTATCCAAAAGTCCCACTCCATAGCAAATATGAAATTAAAAGTCCCACCTAAGCATATGAAGGAGGAGAAACCGATCGTGTATGAGAAGAGGAGGAAGGTTTGTTACTTGGGGCATTGCCCCTTTGCATTTCTTGAGGTTGAGTGGAGACTTTAGGATACATGTCCTCAAATGAAATTTCAATTCTCATTTTTCTCTAGAAGGGTTGGATTATGTGAGATCGAGGACGAGAATATGTTGCATCTTCATTTTGGCTCCAAACTAGATAAGTGTCAGGATTTTGAATGATAATATGAATTGGTTTTACAACAAGACCATGAGAGTGGTCTTGGCGAGGCAAGGGTAAATCAATTGTGACAAAATTTTGGGACTTCATTAAAAGTAGTTGAGTGAATCGCATCCTATGAGGCAAACTTATTTGAGTAGCATCATTAGTATGAGAAGGTGTAGGGGCAATATCAACAAGAGGAGGAGGGATAACACCATATTTAGGTCTATGGATTGCAACATTTGGAATGTCAACTCTCAACATTTCGCCCCAACCAAGAATATTGTGAAGAGGAGAGTTAGATAGGAGGGGTTCACAGCCATCATTACTAGCAGTAGGGGAAGTGGGATGGTGTTCCTGCCAATTGAGGTTAACATTTTTCCACTATAATCTTCCTCAATACTATATAAGAAAACAACAAGTTTCCTTTCACTCATCCAACTTTTGCTCCTTCAAACAAGGTAAAAACAAAGGCATTAGTATATTTTTTGTCATCTACATCTCTTGCAAATATGCATCCACATGTCCATTTTGAATCTTTTATTTGAACACATTTCTATCCTCCTACCATAGCCCAAAATCGATGGTGCCATATATGTATCCCATTGTTCTCTTTACATTAATCCAATGGTGTCTCCTAGGATTAGCTAGGAACCTACTTACCACTCCCACTACTTATGCAATGTCTGGTGGACTAGTGCACATCATAGCATACACAAGTGATCCTTCTGCCCTAGAAAATGGTTTCCTTTCCATCCCTTCCTCCTTATGGTTATCTTGGGACACATATTTTGAAAACGTGTAATGTACTTAATCAACAAAAACAATGATTATTGAGCAATTATTCAAGAAATATAAACTGTAGAAAAGTGAATAAAAGAGACAATGATGTAGAACATGCTAAATATAACCCTTGTATTAATAATCTAGAAAATAAGGTAATGTTCATGGGCCTCTTTGAGTAGGGAAACCTCTTTTAAGTAAAGCTCCAATATAATAACAACATTTGACAAAACATTTCATAGCCTACTAGCTATATAAACAATTTCTCTCTAGCAAAACCCTAACTACTTATGGTCCCATCATTAATGAGTACCAAGCCTTATTTAGTAAATAGGACCGTTTTACATTGAGTAACTACCAATTGACTACATAACCGACCTTATTCAAATAACATGGCCTCCTACATTAATTATTAACTCCTAAGTAACCTAAAGTAGGGAGGTTATGGTAGGGCCCTAATGTGTCCCCCCCTTCAAGAGAAATGTTTTCCTCAAGGCTAATGGTGTGGAAACTACCATGAAATCACTACTAGTTCTCAGGTGGCATCATTTGATTGTGTATCCTTCCATTGGATTAGGACCTCTCATTTTGTGCAATGACACAAGTGGCATTCTCTTATGGCCGGTATTTCCTCCTATTATAACCAAATGGAGCTATCTTCATCAAGTTCTAGAACATTGGCCTAGACTTGACAATTTAGCCACACGCCCTTCTTTAAACACGACACATGAAAGACCAGGTGAATCTTAGAGTGGGATGGAAGAGTGAATCAATAGGAAATCAATCCAATTCACTGGAGTATTTGATATGGTCCATAAAATTTTGGCCCTAGCTTCTAGAGCCCTTGTCATTGAGAGAAGATTGGTTATTAGGCTAGAGATGAAGGAACACATAATCCCCTTCTTCAAAAGAACACTCAAAGTGATGTTGATTGACATATTGCTTCAGTCAATTTCAAGCTAAAATCAAATTATTCTTGAGTGCATGAAGAGTGGTTGTTTTTTTGTTGAGTGTGTAGTCTACCAATATAAAAAATAAACTCGCATAATTCCATCTTAACCCCATTTTTTTTAAACAACCACTTGAAAATTATTTAAAAAAAAATAGTAATTATATTAATGTGGAATACAATGACAATGATCATAAAACTATAATATATTATTTTGTATTTGTTGGATATAAAATTATCACTTTTTTTGTAATTAAGAGGAAACCATATTAATATATACAAAATTTATATTAGTGTTGGAACCAGTTCACTGCCTAGAGAGACGATGACAGTTTCTCAGGATGAAAAAAACAAAAAAACATGCTTACCCCAATGGGGAAACCAGGTTGGATGGAGCCATATATGTCTAAACATTAGCTCGTACTAAGTTTCCAAGAGTTTGCATTGACTTTTGTTTGTTCTAAAACTAAATAAATCTAGATATAACAAAAAAAAAACACCAAATAAAGCATGTTTCTACAGAACATGGGGATCGAGACCCATTGTGCGTTCAACGACAATAGAATATTCTCCATTGGCCAAGCCTCCAGTGGGAGGATGGAAGACGTCCCCATGCCTAGGTGTGAGCCATGTCACCATCTCTAACAGATAGGTGCTTTGAGTTTCCATCATTTCCATGTGGCTCTTAAGTTGGAGAAATCCTCATCTTTCGGTAGCATGCCTAGGGATACCATCATTTTCGTGTGCCAATACAACTCCAGAGTATGATAGAATTTTGAATTCCTAGCTCTAGTGCAACCCAGATCATGAATCAACCCTCTGAATTATTGCTCCACTTCTTCATCCTCCTTAAATTCTCTTACCAGACGAACTTCAGCCTCCAATGTAGGAATTGCAGCCTTGTCCTCTACCGACACAAAATGCTCATAATAATCCACTACATTCATCGCTACCCTAGCCTCTCTAGATGACCCAACATTAGAGGTGTGAGGCCTACGTCCTCGGGGCACCATAGATGAGAAAATTAAAGCCACCATGAAATCTAACAGACAACCAGAGAAGTTATAATTGTTCCAAACATACGCAAGCCAAGCAGTGTTTGGAATCAGGATGCAACAATTTAACAATTTTGAAGTTGAGAGGTCATTATCTAGTAGGCGTACCTTAATTTCATTCCTACGACTTACCATAATTGATAACATCATGGAAGATTTCAACCAAATTCAAAGGCCCATGCAAAGACGTGTCCTCAACATCTGGTCACTCACTACCATGATCATTTTCAGTGTCATTTCCTTGTGTGAGTACACGCACGTCATCATCCCCATCATGTGAGTTGCATTGTATACAAATATTAGCCTCCCTACATTCCTTTCCATCAAAACTATTAGTCCAGTGAGCTCTCGAAGAGACGGTTTCCTACTACTTCGTATAGGGTCAATTTGTAAATGTGGATAAACCTACACAGATAAGATCTAGCTAGCAAAGGACATACACAGTTTGCATAAGAAATGAGAAAAGACGGAAACGAGAGAGAGCGAGAGAGAATCAAGAATTGTACTAACTATATTCCACACTCAAAGAGTGAATAATTTACAATAAATATAGGTTACATGAGTAACTAATGCACCATAGTAGTGATCTAGAGAGATCTAGACACTCACTGACAGACACTAGAGTGAACTGCCACCTAGTCCTAGTTAACTAATCCATGCAATCATCAGTTAACTAAGACACATGTGTGGAAGTGAGAGAGATACATGCAACTGTAGGTGATAAAACCAAGGTTTCCATGTATGAGTGACTTCCACTAGTCTAACTTAGTGTAACTGACTCTGAACTGAAGAGGAACGCCCTATTTTGTAGGGGAATATTATCTAGAGATAATATTCTCATCTAAGGAATCGTTCTCAACATTGGACTATCAAACTTAGGAAAACAATTCTAGGTGAGTGTGTAATATCTCCAACACCCCCCTTGAACACTAATAGGATGTAAATGATGAATGGGTCCCGACAATCAAGGCCATGTTAGGTACCCATTGTACAATGCGTTTAAGAATGAAACACTAAAAAAACGAGGAAAGAGGGAAAACCTCGTGGGAAACCCCCCCCTCAAGGTACAATGCATAAGAAAAATAAATGAGAAGGAACAAAAAGTAATTGCTAAGCAATTGTGTCCTTCACTCCACGAAGACGTCGCAATTGTGCAAGTTTGTGCTTGTTGAATATTTTGTTGAAGATGTAGATGTTTGCATGGATTTGATGAAGTAGATGCACCAGTGAGATGTCCACACATATCCACATTCTCTTTTTGTAATGAAGAAGATCCAAATGAAGTTTGGATGAAACTTTGATAATTATGCGGCCGTTTCCGGAAAAACGCTAAAATTTTATTGATTTTAAAATGCTCATAACTTCACTTCCCAGACTCCGTTTTGGATAAAAAAAAAAATGAAATTGGGCATTTTTCCGAGAGGAATTCAAATATCCAATTTGTTTCTGCAAATTCTTCTCATAAAATATAAGAATTGAATCTGATGTGTGCGGACCCCTTTTTGTCTCCTAATATGCATGCATGGTGCTCCTGAGATGCATGCATGATGCATGGAAAAGTGTCTGCATGTGACCCTTGAGATGCATGCAATATATCTTCCACATGAAATTTAGAAAACAAAACTGAAATGGAGTAGACATCATCTACAATTAATGAAATACAAATTTGTGCAGATACTTATGTAGAAGACTCTTCAGAATAAGAGGCTTGATCTTCTGATGGTTTCTCTTCTGGATCTATCTTTTGAATCTCATGCACGAAATTTTCACAATCTTATTTATTCCCAAACAGAACCTCCAATCTGGTCCATAGTTCATTCGGAGTTGAGTCTTGTGATTCATCATATACTTGGTGGAGAATTTCAAAAGAAATAGACAAGCAGATACATCATATCGCCATCTCTTGTCTATTGAGAAAGTCATTTTTCTCATCGATGGAACTGGGCTCTACTTCCATTGCCATAATTATTTGGTACAATCCTATTCATCTGAGTTGAAACTGAATTTTTGGCTTCCACTCCAAGTAGTTATGAGGCGTGAGAAGTATTGCCAGCGAATAATCCATTTTTTCTACGTTCTTCAATCTTCAGTACGTGCAAATAAAAAATGCTAGTGTGCCTTTGTCCTAACATCTTGTGGTCTCTGATACCATGTAAATTTGGATGAACTTGCACATATAAGATCTATATAGCAAAGGATATACACAATTTTCAGAAGAAATGAGAAAAGACGGAAACGAGAGAGAGAGAATCAATAATTGTATTAATTGTATTCCACACTCAAAGAGTGAATAATTTACAATAGATATAGGTTACATGAGTAACTAATGCACCGTAGTAGTGATATAGAGAGATATAGACACCCACTGACAGAGACTGGAGTGAACTGCCCCATATTCCTAGTTAATTGATCCATGCAATCATTAGTTAATTGAGACACATGTGTGGAAGTGAGAGAGACACATGCAAATGTTGGTGATAAAACCGAGGTTGCCATGTATGAGTGACTTACACTAGTCTAATTGAGTGTAATTGAATTTGAACTAAAGGGGAACGCCCTATTTTGTAGGGGAATATTCTCTAGAGAGAATGTTCTCATCTAAGGAATCATTCTCAACATTGGACTATCAAACTTAGTGTTGACCCAAAAATCTGCTCTGGGCTCAACATGGTTTTTTACACAATTACTTCTCCACAAACTCCCCTTGATGCTATGGTTCCAGTCAAAGACAGTGGCAGGGGTCATAGTTACTATGGCCTCTACCCTTGAAAGAGTATCAGTTGGTTGCCTTCAGGGAGTTGTGGGCCTTCCCATGACATTTCTTCCTCATATCAAGGTTGTTCGATTCAGGGAATACAACACTTCCATATGGTAGGAATCAGGACAAGCTTTTCATGGGCTATCACGAGCTTGATTCCGAGTTTGTATGACCCCATACGAGAGACACAAAGTCAACATCACCCGAACGGCCAAAACCAATAGTTGTGACTTCCTGGTCTGATTCTGTTCAAATTATAGTCTCAAAAGGGAAATCAAACCTAGACATTGTGTAGGGCAGTGTGAGACCTTTCCAATGGTATATCATGTGCTTGGTTTCGACCCCCGGTTGGTAAGAATGAGCTTTCGCAAGCTCATGACCACTTATGGACACCAAATTGGTTGCAGTGCTTCATGATTTAAAATTGGTGGGTAAAGAGTTATAAATGAGATATTCAGTGATTCCACATTGTAATAGACTCAGACACCTTTCCAAAAACATCTCATTTGCCTCATTCCGACCCCGAATGGCCCGGTTAGAGCTGTCACAAGTTGGTCAATGATTTAGGCAAAAAGGGGTCCACCATCTCGCATGGTAGGGTTTCATAATAGCTAAGACAATCATAAATGACCCCAACACAAAAATATATTGTCACCTCATCGAAGTACTCATCTATACCTTTCCGACGGTACCTCATTTGCCTCGATTGGATATCATATGGCGATTTGGCACCTTTCACAAAGTTGGGTGTCATGTGGGCCCACCAGCAAGTCAGGAATTTTAAGTGGCCACTGTTCTGAGCCGAATTTGAGGAGTGAGGTGGAATTATCTCAAGCTGGTGATGACATATTCTCGATGGACTCGTCGAGACCTTTTCAATGATATGACTTGCGTCTGATTCCGACTTCGTTTCACCAGGCAACATTTTTGGGCTAAGTCAGCTGCAGCAGGGTCAAAGTCAAAGTCAAAGTCAAACTTTGACTTGCACTTTTTCCAAAAAATATTAAAAAATTAATTAAATATTTTTTAAAATATATTCAGAAAATTGGAAAATGTGGGAGGGGGCACATAGCCTCATGCAAAATTGTGGGAAATTGGTTTTTTTTTTTTTTTTTAATTGAAAAAATCAAAACTCACCCTTCTCCCCTCTCCCAATCCATTTGACAGTTTGGCCAAAGGGGGAGAGCTCTGCAACAGAAATTCATGGCAGTAGGGGAGGGTTTTTGACAATAGCTACAACTTAGCAGTGGGAAGTCAGCTTCAATGCTGCCATCTCCAAGCAATTAGCCAGGTAACCCATCAATCTCATTTCCAAAAGGAACCAGGGAAAAATTTGTTGGTTGTGTTGAGATCCTACATGGAGAAATTCCATTTTTTTCCTCAAATTGGTGTTTGTTTGCCTGTTTCAAGTGTGATGTTGCCTGCTAGTTCAGCTTGCTTGTTAGTTGTTGAGTTCATGGAAGTTGTATGTGTGTTGAAAGATGCAAAGGAGAGGGGATTCGAACCCCTCTTGGGCACCAGGCCCAAGCCTCCATGGCTCCTTTAGATTTTTTTAGTTATGGAGTTATTTGCTAAAAATTGCAGGCCTAGGCATGTCACTGGGAATCCCTAGGCTTTGAACCCCAGTCCTCCCCTTTTTCCTTTGCCCAGAAAGCTAAAAAAAAACTGCCCATAAATCCAAGTGGAGGGCAGGGGGTTTGAACCCAAAACCTCTTGTCCAGTTTTATTTCCCAAAACCCACTTTGCTCAATGTTTTGAATTTTAATTTTTGAGGGTGGCTGGCCACCCATCCACCACCTGGGCACCGCCACCACCCCCTCTGCGTGCGCTCCTCCTCCCCTTTCCACCTCTGCACCCAGCCTGTTGGCCACACATCCTTCACTCCTCCATTGTTGCACCTCTCGACCCTCTCTTTCCCTTCCACACAGCCTCCCCTCTCGGCCTCCTCTCCCACATTCCTTCCACGCTGCTCCTACATTCCTCCTCTCGCCCGTGCGCAACTCACCTCCACGTCCACTCCCCCTTTTCACCCTTGTTTCACACCCTTTTACTCAAGACATTCATTGGTTAATTACCCAGGACACTGGTTTATCCCGGGGACCCATTCTGGGGCAGTTTCCAACGCTTTAAGCAAGTGAACAACTCGTTGTCCACTTTATTTAGTTTGTTGTCCTAAAAATCAATGAGCTCATTTTCATCCCATTGTCCATAATTTTCACCCCCGGGGCCATTTTGGCCATCGAGGAAACTAAGGAAGGATAACACCCAGGGTGGGTGGTCCTGAGAACGACTTCTTGCAAGTCTTTCACCTTTCTTTTTCCCTTTCTTTACCACCTCAGGCGAAGGACCATCTGACGTGCGGGTAGTCTCTGCCTCATGCCGAGATATCAAAGAGGCTGTAACTGGCTTCACAGCCAGATAGGTTGGATTTGTCCCTACGGACAGATTTTGCTTATAACACTTAGGAAAATAATTCTAGGTGAGTGTATAATATCTCCAACACGATTGATAGGTGAGTGAATGCGTGGAATGACATGTGAAGTTGTTGAGGATCCCGAGGATATTGGGATGAGCATTAAGTTAGTCACACCAGCCACATTTACATTATGACAAGAAAACACCCCATTCGAGGAGGGGAGATCAGTTTGAGATCAGGCAAGGAAATTATGCTTGAGAGTTGAATATGGGAACTCTTCCTAGGCAGAATCCACAGCCACAAAGGGGCCATTGTAGATGGTGTTGGCCAAGAGGTCCACCACTTTGTTGGCAAATCTTTTTACATGGGAGGGGACAAGGCCAGAGATTCCAGGAAGGATAGAGGCCAGGATGTCAATTAGACATTCTAAACGCTAGTTACTGTAGAGTTTAGAGGGAGGGGAGCCCCATTGAAGTTTAGTGAGAATATGAATGATTAGCTTGGAGTCACCTTCCACCACAATTTTTGAGAAATAAATCCTATTGGAAATTTGAATCCCTTGGGTAAGGGCCCATAGTTCTGCAGTATTGTTGGAATTGACCCTAAGGTGGCCATAATAAATTCAAAGAATAGTGCCAAAACTGTCTCTGAAGATTCCTCCGTAATTAGTGGGTCTGGGATTGTCTTTGGAGGCCCCATCAAAGTTAGGTTGAACAAACCTGGGAGGGGGGGGGAGACCAGGATGAGGGTATGGAAGGAAAGGGAGGGAGAACCAAGTAGGATATGGAGGGTGAGGGGGAAGAGGGAAGCCAAGCAAAGAGAAGAGCCTTCTTTTGAGGTGGACATTGGAGATCTTCAAGATCCCAATTTGCTTTTGAGATAGTCTCCTCCATTTTTGTTTGATCTTGTTCCATAAAATATTCTAATATTGGGCTATATCCTTGAAGATTCATCTATTGCACTCCTTCCATATCTCCCAAACTAGGAATCTAGGGAAAAGCTTCTAGATTCGGTTAAGAACTGAACTTTTCAAGCAAGAGTGCCACCAAGATGAAATGGTGGCTTTGATGGAGTCCATATTTCGATCAAATTTTTGGAAAGAAATGGATCCTTGGTCGTAGAGGGTGTTGTTGAAAGAATAAGATTTCAGGAGATGATCCATGGATTCATCATTGTGATGGCATAACATACAAATTCTAGGCCCCTGGAATCCCTTTTTGTAAAGATGATCCCATGTAAGAATTTTCTTGTGTGCAACCTACCAGAGGAAGGTGGTCACTTTTGGCCAAAGGTTTTCCTTCCATATGTCTTCTATTAGGAGTTTCAAGTGATGAACTACTAAGTGGTAAGCCTCCTTTAAGGAGAGGATGCATGTTGGACGATAGCCCCATCTGAGTCTATCTGGATGGGGGGGAACTTTGATTTTTTGGAGATGCAAGAGTTGTATCAAGGACATAAGAAGGGAATGATTTTAAAGGGGTAGGTTATCTGAAGTAATATACCAGGTATTCCAATCCAAATTTTTAGGAGCAGGTGACCAATAATCTTTAATGAGAGGGCCTTGAGTATCCTGGAGAGAGTGCTTTAGTGGAAGGAGTCATTGATCAAATTGAATGGCTAGAAGTTGTTTCCAAGAGTCTTCCTAGAAGAGGGTTGAATGCCCATTGCAAATTTCCCAAAAGTTGATTTGTTGGATGAGCCATCCATTTTGCAAAGCCAAGTTCTAGATAATAGATCCAAAGGTAGGATTAATCATTTGGATGAGTTCAGTGGAACTGAACTGATCTACATTTTTTTGTTTTGATAGATTGCTCCATAGTTCCCCTTTTTGTTCGATCCATCTCCACCATAATTTGGCACCCAACGTTTTAGTGAGTATTTCAAGACGCCAAGACTACCTTTTATCTTAGGTATGCATAAGGTGTTCCAGGCCACAAGGGCCCATTTTTTTGAAGTATGGACTCCTTGCCATAGGAAATTCTTCTGAAGACACTGACTGCTCTGAGAATTATTTTGGGGGCAACCAAGGCTGAGAAAAGATAGAGTGGAATAGCTTGAAGAAAATATTTGAGAAGGACCAGCTGACTCGCAATGTTGAGAGAGCGAAAGGTCCAACTAAATAACTTATTACTTAGTCTAGTAAGGAGATATTCCCAAGAACTATTACGAACCCTCGAGGTAAACATGGGGACACCAAGATATTTGATAGGAAGGGAACTCCTAGAAAAACCCAGGATGCAAGAAATGTGAAATTGAACAGAAAGGGGGGTATTGAAGAAGAAATTATGAGACTTTAGTTGGTTAATATAAGTGCCAGAAGCTTTCATGAAGTCATATAGAAAAAATTTGAAGGCTCGAGATTCTTGGGCAGAAGGGATTCTCATGAGCACAATGTCATCAACAAAATGGTTGTGGGTAAGGTGATCAATGGAGTTATGGATAGATAAACCTTGGACCTTATGATCAATAGTGGCAGCTTTGAGGTTACGACCCAATCCTTCAACCATGAGGATGAAGAGAAATGGAGAGAGGGAGTCTCCTTGATGAATGCCATGAGAGCATCGAAAGGGAGGGGAAGGAGTGTCATTGATCAGGAGAGAGAAAAGGGAGGAGGAAATGTAAGCCATTAGACCCAGTCATGGTGAAATTCGAATGCCTTCAAGATTTTGTAGATATATTTCCAACTGAGCTTTTCAAAAGTCTTTGACATGTCCAACTTGATTAACATGCCCGGGGTTTTGGTAGTTTTTAACGAATGAAAAACTTCATGGGCTAAGACAATGTCCTCCAAACTTTGGCAGCCTTCCACATAGTTGGACTATTCTAGAGCGATGAGGGTGAGAAAAAGAGGCTTGAGACGTACGTCAACGACTTTTGAGATGATTTTGTAAATGGCATTGTGATGGCGTCCACCCGGGCACCTACCTCAGCAGGTCCCGCGCCTGACCTCCCGGTCTTAAGGATCGTTCAATTTCCTCCTTTGAGTCGGAATGGCTCTTATGATTCCCACTGGAATCTCCTTCGAAATTGACCCACAAGTCTTTTCGACACTTTACAATCTTTAGGCCGGTCACTGTTCTCTTCGACCACAGAAGAATAGAAAATCAGGTTTTGGGGTTTTCAAACTCCCGATGTCTCGACCCTTTGGTTCCCGATTTCCCGATCTCCAATATCCCGATGTGCTCCTTTGTTGCCTTAGCCTCCGGGCTCTACGTTTAGTCCACGCGACCTCCTCTTATATGATCGCAGCCATATTCCTTATCGGGGCTTCGGGGTTTCAAATGCTGAAAAACATTTGCCCACGGGACTGTCGATTCCTCGAATCCCGACTCTCCGATATGCTGACAGTTGGCCCCTCAATGGCGCTTTTCTCCTTGTCGGGGTTTCGGACTTCGCGATTTCGAAATGCCCAAACCTCTTGCTATCAGGATTCCCGATATCCCGATGACCGGAATGCCGATAGATGAATTCCTGTCGAGACTTTCCCTGATGGCTCCGATTTCTACCGTGAGTCCTCCTCTGATGGACGGTCCAGATTCCTCCTCGCGTTTTCGAGACTCCTGATGTCCCGACTTTCATGACCTCAGGAACTCCGATTTTCCGAGTGCCGATATACCGATGTCTAGTGTCTGGATCTCTGGAATGGACGATCGCGTGACACGCGTCCTCTCTCAGATGGATGGCCCAGATTTGTGTCGGGTTTTCAAAGCGGACTTACCCGATCTCCTATCCATGAGAATGTCGATATCCCGACTCCCGACGCCTTGATCTCTGCCACGTGTCTCCACTGACGGACGGTCTAGATCAGTTCTGGGTAATTTCCCATGGAAATTTCCGATCTCATGTCATCGAGACTTCCGATTTCCCGAACCCCGACGCCTCGATAACCCGATGCTTCTCAGGGTTCTTACTCTGCTCACGAGGGTTTAAACCTTGTGCAACTCCTGTGAGATCGGACGACTGACGGGTAACTGATCAACGATCCAACACCTCACGACCCCTAGAGCTTGAACTCCGAACGCGGCCGTAACCTCCTCGCTTCTTTGGCAGATCCAACGGCTGGCGGGATTTTGCAAATCTTCTCCTCAAGATCCTAACCATCGATCTCTTCCTCTTTGATGTTTTCTACGGGGTGAACCTAGTATTCCTCTGTGAAAACTGGTCCTCCTGCGTGTAATTTTGCAGCGCCTGTTCAAACACTCCACGGCACAAACTCCCTGTGCTTCCCTTCGATGAGCTTGGAAGCCTTGTCCTTCCTGAGCTTCACATAATTCTGAGTCTCCAAGAAGACTCTTGCGCGCACCCCTTGCGACAATCCTCAAAAACTTCCAAGTGTTGAATACCTTCGACTCTGCGCACACCTGCAACAGCAGTCCTTCAATGCTTCGCTTAGATTCACAACTGAGACTTTCCTTAGCCTGCGCACTCCTTGCACGGCTCCTATAACCCAATTTCACTTTGGGTGAATGAGGACAAAAGTTAAACTATCTGAGCCTTCTGTCAACGCACTCCTTGCGGACGACTTCAACTGCACTCCTTGCAGGAATCCTTGCTCAGATAGAGAAACAATTGAAACTCATTTCTTCTACTTCTTTTCTCAGATTTCAAACACTCAGCAAGAAATCATTCATACATAGCATGTAAAGCAAATTCATAATAGGAAGTAAATACTCATGAGCATATCAATCAACACACATACACAAAGAACAACACAACGCCATGAACTTGAATCAACTTCTTCTATTAATCCAAATAACCGTACATGGGTGTTTCTACACAGCTCTCTGCTTCTCTTCTATGCTCCAATGCTTCTAACTATGTTACAATGCACAATGAGGGTGTCTATATCTCGTTTCCCTCTTGCGCTCTCAAACAGTCTAATCTAGAATTAAATTTCTATCTACCTGCATTAACTACTATAAATGCCTCCATCTACTTCAGACAAGAGAGGGGCGCTCAAGGTCTGATTACATTATATCAAGGCACCTTCATTAAATGATCTCATTTATATTTGGCGCATCAACTTCAAGGGAAAATTCAAAAATTTGGCTGGGTTTGTCCAGTTGTCCTTTGTTTTCCGCGCTGCTCGTTTGATGTTGGCAATGCTCCTGCATCATACTCCTTGGCTTGAAAATATTCATGGGCTCCTATCCATGAACTCCTGCACGGTCTGTCCATGCTTCAGAATCTCTGGTTCATTTTCCCAGCTGGCATCTTAAACTGGATGGTCCTTCCACTTGACCAAATATTCAAAGTATTATTTCCTCCTGGTCTTCTTGCTGACTCTCTTGTCCAGTATGCACTCCATCTGTGATCTCTCTGCAACTGGCATCTGTTTTTTCCACTGAACCTCTGGTTGTTCACCTTCTTCTCCTGTTTCCTCAAGTTTATATGGGTATAAATCTGAGACATTGAATATCGGAGAAATTCCGATCCCATCGGGTAATTCAATCTCATAAGCATTCTCTCCAATTTTCTTCAAGACCTTACATGGTCCGATTTTCTTCATTTTCATTTTATTGTATGTTCCTCTCGGGAACCTTTCTTTCCTCAAGTGTGCTAGAATCAAGTCACCAACCTCAAATTGGAGTCATCTTCGATGCTGATCTGCTCTCCGCTTATACTCCTGACTTGAATTCTGCAATCGCTCCTTCACCCGGTTGTGAAGTTCTTTCATCGCCTCCGCGAATTCTTCTGCACTAGCGCTCCTAGAAGCAGTCTATTCCGAATCTCTCAATTCAGAAACTCCTCTCGGTTGCGTGCCATATACAATCTAGAATGGACTTTGGCCTGTACTTCTGTTCACTGAGTCATTATACGAAAACTATGCCTGCGGAAATATACTATCCCACTGGTTGTGGTGCTCTGTCACCAAGCTTCTCAGCAAGTCTCCCAGACTTTTGTTCACTACTTCTGTCTGCCCATCCGTCTGCGGATGATAAGATGAACTAAATAACAAGTTAGTTCCTAGCTTCTTCCATAAGGTTCTCCAGAAATTCCCTATGAACTTCGTATTCCTATCTGAAACTATACTCCTTGGTAAGCCGTGAAGTCGAATGACTTCTTTGAAAAATAGGTTCGCGATGTGAGTCGCGTCACTGGTTTTCTGACATGGGATAAAGTGTGCCATCTTGGAAAATCTATCCACTACCACAAAGATCGAATCAAATCCTCTTTGCATCCTTGGCAATCCCAATATGAAATCCATGCTAATTTCATCCCACGGCCTCTCAGGTATGGGAAATGGTTGATAAAAACCCGCATTCTGCTTCGTCCCCTTTGAATGCTGGCAAATTCTGCATCGGTATACAAACCTCTTGACCTCTGATCACATCCCTGGCCAAAAGTATGACTCGCTCAGCTTCGCGAATGTCTTATCATGATCGAAATGTCTGGCCAATCCCCCATTGTGTTTTTCCTTCAACAAATTCTCCCTCATGGAGAAATTCAGAATACATAGTTGATTGCCCTTGAACAGCAACCCTTCCTGGATCATGTATTCGGCCCACTGGCTTCTATCCCTGAGAACTGGATTCTCAACTGCTTCATACGCTTCTTGAAAATCTGGATCATCTGCGTACATGTCTCTGAGATCATCAAAACCCAATGTTTTGACTTTGAACTCCTGCAACAGCAAACACTTCCTACTCAAAGCATCAACAACTTTGTTAGCAGTACCAGAAATATGTTTAATCACAAATGTGAAATTTTGCATATATTCAACCCATTTAACATGCCTCTGATTCAACTTTTCCTGTTGAGTCACAAACTGCAATGCATGGTTATCACTATATAAAACAAATTCCTTCGGAATCAAATAGTGCCTCCATTTCTTCAATGCCTAGATGATGGCATAAAACTCCTTATCATATGTGGAATACTTCACCTTCACTTCATTCAGCTTCTCGCTGAAATATGCAATCGGTCTGTCATATTGACTTAAGTATGCTCCTATTGCAAACCCGCTTGCATCACATTTTACCTGAAATGTCTTTTGGAAGTCTGGCAACACCAGAATTGGTTGTTCCGTAATCTTTCGTTTCAACAAATTGAAACTCTTCTCAGCCTCTTCTGTCCAAAGAAAAGATTTATGTCTTTTCTTCACTGTATCCATCATCGCTGTGCTAATTCCACTGAAATTCCTAATGAATTTTCGGTAGAATCTAGCCAATCCATGAAAACTTCTCACCTCAAATATGTTCCTCGGTGATGGCCAATTCTTGATTACCTCCACCTTATCTGGATCCATCCTCAACTCATTTGTCGAAATAACAAACCCCAAATAAATGAGCTTTGTCTTCATGAATGAGGACTTCTTTATGTTTATCAGCAACTTCTCTTGTTGTAATCTCTGCATCACTGTAGCCAAATGCTTCAGATGTTCAGCTTCCATTTTACTGAAAATCAGTATATCATCCAGATATACGATAACAAATTTTCTGATGAAATCTTTCAAGACTTCATTCATCAACCTCATAAAGGTACTTGGCGCATTTGTTAAGCCAAACGACATAACAAGCCATTCATACAAACCTTCGTTTGTCTTGAATGTTGTTTTCCATTCATCACCTTCTCTCATGTGAATCTAGTGATATCCACTCTTCAAATCAATCTTTGAAAAGAATTTTGCTCCACTTAAGCAATCCATCAAATCATCCATTCTTGGCAATGGGAATCTGTACCTGACAGTTATCTTATTAATCTCCCTTGAATCAGTGCACATCCTCCAGCCTCCGTCTTTCTTCAGACTGAGTACCGTCAGAACAACACACGGACTCAAGCTTTCCCTGACCAAACCTTTGTCCAACAAATCCTGGACTTGTCTTTTGATCTCTTCATTCTCCCGCGGCATCAATATGTACGCGGCTTTGTTTGGTAAACTGGCTCCGGGTATAATATCGATATGATGACTCACACTTCTCATCGGTGGCAACGAATGAGGTAACTCGTCCACTACTATATCAGCGAACTCTTCCAGCAGTTCCTGAACCTCCTCTGGTAAATCATCCACTCTTGTGCTAGTCAGAACAATCTTCGGTTTTCTGACCACAATGAACTGTGGATCCTCCTTCTTCTTAACCTCGGTAAGGAGTTCCTTCCCACTCATGAGAAGTACTGTGTTGCTTACTTCCGACTTCACCTCCTTATCCTTTATTGGACATAACATGTGTGTCCTCCCATTCTTATCTAGGGTGTATGTGTTCATCCTCCCATCATGAATCACATTTCTATCATATTGCCACGGTCTACCCAGCAATAGATGACAAACATCCATAGGAATAACATCACATAAAATCTTATCATTATATCCTCCTATCTTAAATTCAACTAAACATTGTTTGGGGACATTTACCTGATGTCCTTTTTTTAGCCACAAAACTTTATATGGACTTGGATGATCAGTCGTTTCCAGCTCCAGTTTTTCTACCATCTCGATTGAAACGAGATTGTCCGTGCTTCCACTGTCCACAATGACCTTGCATGCCCTGTCCTTGGTCTTGCAATCAGTCCTAAAAAGACTGTTTCTTTGGGCTGAACTTTCCACCTCTTTCTCTAGTGTCAAAAGGAATTTTCGCATCATCAGGGATCTTCCGCCTTCAACGTCTTCTGCCTCAATATCTCCCCTATGTGCTTCAGCGATGTGAGCTTCTCCAGTTTCTTTCTTTTTCTCTGGACCCTCATAAGAATTGTGCCCATTCTTTCCACATGTGAAGCATGTGATTACTCCACCTCTTCCTCTTCCTCTACCTCTGGTACGAGGAAAAGTGTTGTTATCAGCATAATCTCCTCTCTGCTCATTATGTTGTCCTCTCTGTTCAGCATATTGTTGCCCTCGCTGTGAGGTTCCACCTCTCTCAATACGAGTCTAAGGTTTCTTCCAGTCTTCCTTGGGCTTCTGATATTTATCCTGGGCAACTGATTTGCCTCTGGGCTGACTCCTGCCTTGGCCCCTCTGACTTTGCTTTCGGCTCAGCTTCTCTTCCACTTTCAAAGCCATTTGATAAGCATCCTCCACCGTTCAGATGGTTGCCATGCTCATTTCATCCTGAATGTCGTATCTCAGGCCATTCATATACCTGGCCACTTTTTCATCATTGCTTTCGCGATGACCTACCCTGATATTCAACCTGTAAAATTCCTCAGTATATTCCTTTATTGT
The DNA here is from genome assembly GCA_009831015.1 of Picea engelmannii. Lineage (NCBI taxonomy): Eukaryota > Viridiplantae > Streptophyta > Pinopsida > Pinales > Pinaceae > Picea > Picea engelmannii. The sequence goes on along the minus strand of ML843806.1, from coordinate 36,448 downwards.
CATCAGCTTCTATCTCAGGTTCTGCATTCTCCTGAATAGAGAAATTTGATAGTCCCTGGGAATAAATTTTGCCTTCATCTTTGCAATCATCCTGTCCCAGCTCTTAATTTTTTGCTTGCCTTGGCAACGCCTGTCCGCTTGTAGTTCATCCCACCACAAGGTTGCATGTCCTTTTAATCTCGTGATGGCATGCCTGACTTTCTTGTCCTCTTCGATATCTTCATAGTCAAAATAGGTGTCTAGAGCTCTAATCCAGATTTCCCTCATAAACTGGAATGTCCATTTTCACCTTTGCACCCATTCTCGCAACAGCTTTAAGTAAGCGCTCATTTGTTGCATCTTCTGCTGGGATTTCTTCTTCTCCATGTCCAGCATCATCTTCATTTTCAGACTCACTGATATCTCCTACATCAGCTGTGCGCCTTTGTCTTATCTCCATGTCCACAACTCTAGCACGTAAGTTATGCAGATCTCTTTCTACTTCTGGATTCTGCACTTCTCTACCCCTTCCTCTCGGGTTTTCCCTTTCCTCTGGATCAGGTGATTGTCTATCTCTTCTTGGCGGCATGGTGAATTCTCTTTCTCTGCTACAGAAAGCAAAGAATATTTCTGTGCTCTGATACCACTTGATGGCGTCCACCCGGGCACCTACCTCAGCAGGTCCCGCGCCTGACCTCCCAGTCTTAAGGATCGTTCAATTTCCTCCTTTGAGCCAGAATGGCTCTTCTGATTCCCACTGGAATCTCCTTCGAAATTGACCCACATTTTTTTTCGGCACTTTACAATCTTTAGGCCGGTCACTGTTCTCTTCAACGACAGAAGAATAGAAAATCGGGTTTCGGGGTTTTCAAACTCCCGATGTCTCGACCCTTTGGTTCCCGATTTCCCGATCTCCAATATCCCGATGCGCTCCTTTGTTGCCTTAGCCAACGGGCTCTGTGTTTAGTCCACGCGACCTCCTCTTATATGACCGCAGCCATATTCCTTATCGGGGCTTCGGGGTTTCAAATGCTGAAAAACATTTGCCCACGGGACTGTCGATTCCTCGAATCCCGACTCTTCGATATGCTGACAGTTGGCCCCTCAACGGCGCTTTTCTCCTTGTCGGGGTTTCGAACTTCGCGATTCCGAAATGCCCAAACCTCTTGCTATCAGGATTCCCGATATCCCGATGACTGGAATGCCGATAGACGAATTCCTGTCGGGACTTTCCCCGATGGCTCCAATTTCTGTCGCGCGTCCTCCTCTGATGGACAGTCCAGATTACTCCTCGTGTTTTTGAGACTCCTGATGTCCAGACTTTCACGACCTCAGGAACTCTGATTTTCTGAGTGCCGATATACCGATGTCTAGTGTTTGGATCTCTGGAATGGACGATCGCGTGACACGCGTCCTCTCTCAAATGGACGGCCCAGATTTGTGTCGGGTTTTCAAAGTGGACTTACCCGATCTCCTATCCACGGGAATGTTGATATCCCGACTCTCGACGCCTCAATCTCTGCCACGTGTCTCCACTAACGGACGGTCCAGATCAGTTCCGGGTAATTTCCCATGGAAATTCCCGATCTCATGTCATCGAGACTTCCGATTTCCTGAACCCCAACGCCTCGATATCCCGATGCTTCTTGGGGTTCTTACTCTACTCACAAGGGTTTAAAACCTGTGCAACTCCTGTCAGATCGGACGACTGATGGGTAACTGATCAATGATCCAACGCCTCACGACCCCTAGAGCTTGAAATCTGAACGCGGCCGTAACCTCCTCGCTTCTTTGGCAGATCCAACGGTTGGCGGGATTTTGCAAATCTTCTCCTCAAGATCCTAATCGTCGATCTCTTCCTCTTTGATGTTTTCTACGGGGTGAACCTAGTATTCCTCTGTGAAAACTGGTCCTCCTGCGCGTAACTTTGCAGCGCCTGTTCAAACACTCCACGGCACAAACTCCCTGTGATTCCCTTAAACGAGCTTGGAAGCCTTGTCCTTCCTGATCTTCACACAATTCTGAGTCTCCAAGAAGACTCTTGCGCGCACCCCTTGCGGCAATCCTCAAACACTTCCAAGTGTTGAATACCTTCGACTCTGTGCACACCTGCAACAACAGTCCTTCAATGCTTCGCTCAGATTCACAACTGAGACTTTCCTTAGCCTGCGCACTCCTTGCATGGCTCCTATAACCCAATTTCACTTTGGGTGAATGAGGACAAAAGTTAAACTATCTGAGCCTTCTGTCAACGCACTCCTTGCGGACGACTTCAACTGCACTCCTTGCAGGAATCTTTGCTCAGATAGAGAAACAATTGAAACTCATTTCTTCTACTTCCTTTGTCAGATTTCAAACACTCAGCAAGAAATCATTCATACATAGCATGTAAAGCAAATGCATAACAGGAAGTAAATACTCATGAGCATATCAATCAACACACATACACAGAGAACAACACAACGCCATGAACTTGAATCAACTTCTTCTATTAATCCAAATAACTGTACATGGGTGTTTCTACACATCTCTCTGCTTCTCTTCTATGATCCAATGCTTCTAACTATGTTACAATGCACAATGAGGGTGTCTATATCATGTTTCCCTCTTGCGCTCTCAAACAGTCTAATCTAGAATTAAATTTCTATCTACCTGCATTAACTACTATAAATGCCTCCATCTACTTCAGACAAGAGCAGGGCGCTCAAGGTCTGATTACATTATATCAAGGCACCTTCATTAAATGATCTCATTTATATTTGGCGCATCAACTTCAAGGGAAAATTCAAAAATTTGGCTGGGTTTGTCCAGCTATCCTTTGTTTTCCGCGCTGCTCGTTTGATTTTGGCGATGCTTCTGCATCACATTGCAAAGGGTTATAGGGCAGAATTTGTTAAGGTTTGGCACTTTCTCTTCTTTGGGGATTAGGGTTAGGAAAATGGCATTCAACGCTATAAGAACCCCCAAAATCCTTTGAGATTCCTGAACGAGAGCCCAAACATCATATTTAATGATCGACCAAGAGTAGTGAAAGAAGTCTGAGGTGAAGCCATCTGGATCAGGCACTTTTCCAACAACGAGATTGATATTAGTTACCTCTACTTCCTCTAGGTAGATGGGTCGCATGAGACTAGCACTTTGCTCCTCAAAGATCAAGAGGGGAATATCTTTGGCTATGGAATGAATAGCCTTTGTGCGATCTTATTGAGGTTCCTTGAGAAGTTACTGAAAAAAAGAGGTTAATTGTTGCTCAATATCATAATGAGAAGTTTGTTACCTTGACAACAAATGAGATGGGTGATGCGATTGGAGTGGCACCGCTAGATCATGGAGTGGTTGAAAAACTTTGAATTCCACTCTCCTTCATTTAGCCACCGGACTCGCGATTTTTGCCACCACAAGATTTTTTCTTGTTTTTGTCGTTCCAAAATCTGATCAACCAAGGCTTTTTATTTCTATGCTAGTTCAGGTGATTTTCCATTGGAAATTATATGTTGTTGAATCGACTCCATTTGGGATTCAAGGAGTCGTTGCATCTGAAAAATATTCCCAAAGACTATCTTGTTCCAAATTTTGATGCGTTGCTTAAGATTCTTGAGACGTTGTTGGAAGCGATACATGAGAGAGCCATTAATTGTTTGGGCCTCATCCCACCAAGCTTGGACATTCTAAAGGAAACCGGATGGGAGAGACAAAATTTCTCAAACCATAAGGGCTTATTGTGGGGTTTGTTGAGAGTGTCCAGACCAAGGAAAATTGGTCAGTGGTTCGATCCCGCAGTAGGGAGGATGGTGGCTTCCATGTTCATGCTTGAGAGCACGAGGGATTTCAAGATTAAAAATATGTCCAATTTGCAAGCTACTTGTTGAGTGTTGGGTTGTTATATTCTTTGCAATGAAAGCCGAGGTGGATCGAATGACAATCAAATTCGAAGGTCGAGGTGGTTCAACTGTGTAAAGACAAAAACAAGGTGGATCGACAACAAGTTGAAGGTCGAGGTTATCCGATCGGGTAAAGTCGAAGTCAAAGGTTGAGGAGGTTCGACATGGTAAAGGCATCGACAACATGTCAAAGAATTCAACCGACAAGAGGTCGACAGGCAGGTGTATGGAAACTGACTAAAGACTGAATGAAGGTCGACTGGTAGTCGATGGATAATCTGACTTGGTAATTGACTATAACAAAATCCCAAGATTCATGGGGTTTGTAGACAATGATGTCCCTGGATTTGTAACCATTTTTTGGCGCCTTTTATTTAGGTTTTTTCCTGTTTTAAATCCTATATAGAAGGCACGTTGTTAGGCTGTAAAAGATAATCAATAAATCTTGAATATTTAGATGATGAATGGCTAATCGCCAAGAGTCTGTAATTTAGAGGTTGTTGGTCATGCAGATGTAATCCAAGTTGGCTATAGGGTTATTCTTCCGAAAGAAAGAGGGTATGATGTCGATTGTGTCTTAGGTGTGGACCAAGATTAGACATGTAACCTTTTATTCTGAGTGAATAAGACAATAAGAGAGCAAAACACTCAAGGAATGTTGGTTTTCCCGATTTTGGTTTCCAGGGTAAAATATTTGTGTACTATGTGCTTGTTGTGTCATTTACTTTCTTGATTAAATCTTTCTTCCTCTCTTTTTCTATATTTAACGTGGAAGTGTGTCTCATTTCCTAACATGTAGTGTCAGAGCTTGGCTTAACAACCTTAGATCTGAGCTAAACTCTAGGCTCAGTAACATTCGTAAGTTAGAAATATTTAAATATTGTGCTAAAGATTGCGTTAAAGAATGGTGTGTAGATTGAGAATAGAGATCGAAAAATTCAATGGCCTGAATTTTGAGCTTTGGAAGCTTAAAATTGAAGATCTCCATGTTGATCAAGAACAATGGACAACAGTTTGTCCAAGCACCATGCCGACAGGTATGTCGATGGAAGAATGGGAGAAACTTGAGAGAAGAGCAATGAGTATGATTCAACTTTGTCTTGCAGATTCGGTACTGTTGAATGTCTCAGGTGAATATTCGACCAAGAAACTATGGGACAAGTTGGGAATCTTGTACCAGTCGAAATCCCTGGTAAATAAGTTGTTTCTCAGAAAGAAATTGTATCTTATGGTAATGAGTGATGGCAGTTCGGTGATTGAGCATTTAAATGCGTTTAATACAATTATAATCCAAATATCTTTTGTGGATATTAAAATCACTAAGGAGGAGAAATGTATTATCATATTATGTTCTTTGCCAGAATCCTGGGATAGCTTAGTTGTGGATATAGGGAGTAATACAACCACATTAGTGCTAGAAGATGTGTTTGCATCTCTATCGTCGGAAGAAATGAGAAGAAAGAACATGGAAGGATCGACCAAAGATGCTTTAGTGGTGAGAGGTCGATCAGTTGACAGAGATAAAGGCAAATTATTCGGTATAAAGTCTAAGTTGAAGGGTAGATCTAAATCCCTGGTTCAATCGAAAAGAATATGATGGAAATGCGGTAATGTTGGACATTACAAAAGGGACTAAAAGTCAAAGGTAATGGAATTCAGTACAGGATCCGACGAGAAGCAGTCAACTGAGAGAAAGACGACTCCAGATAAGGGAGGTGATGTGTACCTGGTATCGACCAATACACATTCGGATCAAGATGTTTGGTTGATTGACTGAGGAGAATCCTATCATATGACACCACATACAGAATGGTTATGAAAATATGAATGATATGAAGGAGGAGAAGTGTTCTTGAGGGATGACTCGATAACCAAAATTGTCGAACGAGGAAGAGTTCTAATGATACTGTAGGATGGGAAGAGTAGAACCCTTCCAGGTGTGTTACACATTCCAGGTTTGGCAAGAAACCTTATATATGTCTGTAAGATCAATGATGTTGGCGTGCACACACTATTTCAAAAGGATTCATGCAATATGTTCAAAGGTGTGATAGTATTAATCAAAGGAGTTTGGATTGGAACCCTATACAAGTTTCTAGGGAGTGTCAACTCGATTGGATGCAACAACATTGTTGTTCTTGAAGTCGACTTGACTTAGGCTGAATCGATTCAAAACGACTAGAGAAGTCATCATAAATTCGACCTGGCCATGCTATGGCATGAAAGGATGGGACACATTGGATAAAAAGGACTTTGAGCTATGCAAAACAAAGGTATGGTCGAAGAATTTCCTAAATGTAATTTAGCAGTCGACTTTTATGAACATTGTTTATATGGAAAACAAAGTCAGGGCAGGTTCCCATCTGGAGTGACAAGGGAAAATGGGATTCTAGAGATGGTTCATAGCGATGTGTTTGGCCCTATTACAATGCCTTCACTTGCTAGATCCATGTATTATGTCTCCTTCATAGATGATTTTTCCAAGAAGACATGGATATATTTCCTGAGGAAGACATGGATATATTTCGATAAATTCAAAGAGTTTAAATCTTTTGTAGAAAACTTGACATATAAGAATATTAAGGTGTTGAGAACTGACAACGGTGGTGAATTATATGGAAAATAATTTGATCAGTTCTACAAGAAGTGTGGAATAACACACCCAACTACCACACCGTATACCTCACAACAAAATGGAGTTGTTGAGAGAATGAATAGAACGTTGATGGACAAGGCAAGGAGCATGCTTAGTGGTGCTAGGCTCGCACAAGAATTTTGGACGAAGGCAGTCGACATTGCAAAACATCTGTTGAATATGTCTCCTTCGTCGATGCTAGCGGACACGACTCCAAATGAGGTATGGTCGGGTAAGAAGCCTTTAGTTTTATATCTCAAATTACTTGGATGTGGTTCCAAAGGAAAAGAGGAGCAAGATGGACAAGAGGGCAGTCAAATGTATTTTCATTGGATACAAATAAGGAATGAAAGGATATAAGCTATGGGATCTTGCATCAAGGAAAACAATGTGTAGTCGAGATGTGGTCTTCTAAGAAGTTGGAAGTACGTCTGAGCCTGAAGAAATAGTTTAGACCAAGAATAATCCTGAGGTGGTGCAGTTTGAATTGAGGAACGAAGAAGATGGCTCAGATGAGTCGATTGAATCAGAACAAGAGGTGGAACAACCGACCCCAATTGTAAGGAGGTAAAAAAGAGTAAGAAAATCATTTGAAAGGTATAGTCCACCCGACTTCCATTCAGAATTTGTGTTACATTCCACCGACGATGAGCCCAAGTCAATCAGGGAGGTAGTCGACTCAGCAAAGGGAAAACTCTGGAAGGACACCATGGTCGAAGAGATAGAATCATTGCACAAGAATGAGACATGGGACTTGGTCGGTAGAAAATGGGTATTCAAGAATAAAATGAATGCAACGAGTCAAGTCGAGAAATTCAAAGCTCGACTTGTAGCAAAAGTATATTACCAAGTCGAAGGAGTTGACTTCGGTGAGATTTTTTCCCTTGTTGCAAAATTAACTTCCATTAGAGTACTAATGTCTTTGAATGAAACATTTGATATGGAAATAGAACAAATGGATGTGAAGACATAGTTCCTGCATGGGGACCTAAAAGAGGAAATCTACATGAAACAACCTGAAGGATTTGTAGTGAAGGGCAAGAATGATTTGGTGTGCAAACTGAAAATATCCCTTTATGGTCTAAAGCAATCACCAAGGATGTGGTACTAAAAGTTTGACACATAAATCCTTAGTTTGGGATTTGTGATAAGCAAAGATGATCATTGCATATATTGTTTAAATAATGTAACTGCAAAGAGTATTCTAATTATTATTGATGTATTATTCATTAGATCAATCCCCTTTTGTGGATTGATCATACCGACTATTGTAAATGACCAAATCCCCTTTTGCGGATTGGTCAAAACCTAAATGTAATAGGCAGAATAAGAAGTCAGGCCCAAAATATATTAAAGGTGGTTATAACCACCCAGAAGAAGAAGTCGACCCTGCCAGTGAAAAGACACCCCCGTCCACACGTGCCATAATTGTATAAATAAAGAGGCTAGCGCCTCATTTGGACACACACTCACTTGTTCATCAAGAAGCAAGTTCGGAGCTGCAGTTGGAGAGGAAAGAAGAAGAGAGAGAGGCGCATTCTTGGGAGAGGAAATTTTGCATTTGTTTGAGTTATCTCTTGGCATTGTATTGACTATCTATATTAAGGAAGTTTTTGTTGGGTTTTCTCCCCCATGAGGGTTTCCCAGGATAAATGATGTGTCTCTTGTGATTGTGTATTTCTCAATGATCTTATTTATGCTATTGTTATCTAACAAAATGAAATGAATCTCAATAATAGCTTAAATCTTAACATGGTTTCAGAGCTAAGCTGAAGAGAGCATAATTCACAAGAGAAAGTGAAAAACATCACTGTTGTCGTACATGCAAATTAGGGATTTTGTTGATGAAGTATTTCGACCCCAAAACTATCTAGAAAAGTGTGTCCTTCCTCAAGGATCACTTTGGCATCCTCAACGCAACTTTTCAGTGGCTAGATCTCTCGAAAAGTAAAACCCTAGTTTTCCCAAAGTACCATAAGTACCAGAAAACCAGAGTACCAGAAGTACCAGAAATACCAGAAAAACAGAAGCACCAATCCAAAAATCCGTAGATCAAGTTTGAAGGGGTAAAAGTTGGATTTTCTGAAATCCAAACACACCAGGCTACTCGCCTCAGCCAAGCGCACCTCCTGATAAGTTCAGAATTCAATTTTGAGCATTTTCATTTTTGGTCATTTTCCTAGCTCCAGGTAAAAGATGTCTACAAGATGGAAGGTGTGGAAAAATTTTGTGCCTAGAAGTATAGGATTGGTCTCATTATTGAAGAGAATGAACTAGCAATATTCCTCAAATAAGAAGTACTAGAACCCACCGATGTTGCTGATAAAGAAAAGCACCAAAAGGACACGATCAGGGCTAAAAGAATCATTGCAGATTCTATCAAATATCACTTGATTCCTCAAGTGTCATCAAAGAAGACTCCAAAAGAAATGTTTGATGCCCTAACCAGATTATATGAAGGAAAAAACATAAACTGGAAGATGAATCTAAGGACTCAACTCAAGAATACAAGGATGCAGAAAGGAGAATTGATCCAGGAATATTTCTCCAAAATTTCAGAATTCAAAGAACAACTAGAAGCAATTGGAGATACCATAGACGAATATGAACTCATAATGACGGCCCTTAATGGTCTCACGAGACCTTGGGATGCATTCATCCAAACTATGTGTGCTAGAATAGAGAAACTTAAATTTGACAGTCTTTGGTAAGAATGCATTCAAGAAGAATCAGCTAACCGAGAATCTTTACTATCAAGATAAGAAGATCAAGCCCTAGCTATTCACACCAAAGGAAGAAGAAAGAAGCCTTACCTCCAAAAAGAAACTCACAAAGAGTCTCACCTCCAAAGCAAATTCATACATAAAGAATCTTGACCTAAGAGATTCCAGAAGAAAGGACAAAGAAAAGAAAGAGACTTCTCATCTTACCAATACTATCATTGTGACAAGATGGGACATATTGCGAGACATTGTCTAGCTAGACGAGAAGAATACAAGAGGAAAAACAAGAGGCACCATGCCCATGCAGTTGAATATGAAGAGCCACCCACAAAGATGTTAAGAGAACAAATCAAAGACTATGTCTTAATCTCGGCCCTCTCAAGATCGGTAGCACCTGGAGAGGACACTTGGCTCATTGATAGTGGTGCTTCCAAGCACATAACAAGACAAAGAGATATTCTCTCTTGCATTTCAGAAAAGAAGTTATATCAAAAGGTTACACTTGGAGATGATTATCAATACCCTATCAAGGGAGTGGTAGAATCAAACTACAAGCTCAATTAATGGAATTCAATGAAGATGAAGGACGTACTCTATGTATCAAGTTTGACAAAGAACTTACTCTCCATATCAGCCCTAGAAAATAAAGGCTTCAGAATTGCCTTTATAGATGGAGAAGTTCTTATGTGGGCTAAAGGAGAAACCATGAAAGAAGCAATCATCATTGGAAAAGAAAAAGGTGGCTTGTATAAGCTAAAGGGTCACTCAGAAGCAGCCATGACCCACGCCATTGAGAATCCATGTGAGCTTTGGCATAGAATATTAGCCCACATCAACTACAAGGCATTACCATATGTATGCAAAGAAGTCACAGGTATACCTAAACTCAAGGTTGACCATGAAGGCGTGTGAAATGGATGTGCACAAGGGAAGAACATCAAGAACCCTTTTCCGAAGAGAGACAACAAGGCATAAGGAGTCTTAGAACTCATTCATTCAGATGTGTGTGGCCCAATGCCATCATCCTTCATCAGTGGGTATGTATACTATGTATCTTTTATTGATGATTATTCTCGTAAAACCTGGGTTTACCTTTTGAAATCAAAAGATGAAGTGTTCAGTAAATTCAAGGAATTCAAAGCCTTGATAGAGAATCTTTCTAAAACAAAGATCAAGATACTCAGGTCAGATAATGGAGGAGAATACACCTAAAAAGAGTTCATGAACTTCTGCAAAGATGTCAGGATCAAGAGGGAGTTCACCATTACCTACAATCCTCAACAAAATGGTGTAGTAGAAAGAAAGAACAAAACGATATTGGAAGCAGTGAAGAGCATGATCCATGAACAAGATCTTCCAATGTGCTTATGGGCAGAAGCAGCAAAAACAACGGTATATGTACAAAATTGATTGTCCCATAGTGCACTTGGGTTCAATACCATGGAAGAGATGTTCTCCGAAAAGAAGCCAGAGGTAAGCCATCTCAAAATATTTCGCTGCCTAGTATTCATACATATTTCGAAAGAGAAGAGAAACAAGTTGGACCCCTCAGGAAAGAAGGGAATATTTGTGGGATACTGTGAGGCCTCCAAGACCTTCAGGATTTATATACCAGGTCACCATCATATTGATATCAACAGGGATGTGACCTTTGATGAAGATGCAACACTCAAGAAATCAAGAAGATACTAGCTTGAAGAAGTATATGAAGAGGAACCTGTAGCTCCCCAAGTTGCAGAATCAGTGAGAAAGGTTCTCAGAGTTGCAGAAACAGTGAGGGAAGCCATAGCTTCCCCTGATGAGGAAATTCTAGAAGATCATGACATAGTATAATTTCAAGAACCTCCTCAGATGACGGTCTCCCATAAGAGAAATCATGCTTGGCCTAGGGAGCTTATTCAAGATGGAGAGAAGTATGGTGTTCCCGAAGGAACCACGAGACAAGTGAAGAGACCTAAGCCATTCTCCAGTTATGTGGCTTTGATGTGTGATATTCTAGAGAAGGATCCTACCTACTTTGAAGAATCCATTCAGAAGAAAGAATGGGTAGATGCCATGACAGAAGAATACCAATACATAATAAAGAATTATGTATGGGAAATAATTCTCAAACCGAAGAGAAAGGATGTGGTATCTTCCAAATGGCTCTTCAAAATAAAACATGTCGTTGATGGAAGTATTGAGAAGTACAAAACAAGGTTTGTCACTCATGGATTTTCTCAAAAGGAAGGCATTGACTATGAAGAGACATTTTCTCTTGTATCAAGATACACTTCGATCAGAACCATCATAGCCCTTGCAGCTAAGATGAAATGGAATTTACACCAGATGGACGTAAAGACAACTTTCCTAAATGGTGTCATCAAAGAAGAAGTGTATATAGAACAACCTCAACGATTTGAAGTTGAAGACAGGAAGACTCATGTCTGCAAAGTTGAAGAAGGCTCTGTACGGGTTGAAGCAAGCTCCTAGAGTTTGGTATGGTAGGATAGATAGTTTTCTGATGAGCTTAGGCTTTACCAAGAGTAAAGCAGATTCTAACCTCTACGTCAAGGTTATGAATGATGAGCCGGTGATATTGTTGTTGTATGTGGATGACTTATTCTTAACTGGAGAAGAAAATCTCATCACTGAATGTAAGAAGAAGCTCGCTTCATAATTTGAGATGAAATACCTTGGCCTAATGCATTATTTCTTAGGTATTGAGATATGGCAAAGCCCATAGAGAATCTTCCTTAACCAAGGGAAGTATGCAGTCGAAATCTTGAAAAGATTTGACATGTTGGAGTGCAAGTCCATGAATAGACCCATGGAAGCGAAGATGAATCTATTGGTCGACACTTCGTCAGAATTAATTAATGCCATGTTGTATAGACAGATCATTGGATCGTTGATGTACCTGATGAACACCAGATCAGATATTTGTTTTGTCGTGAACACCTTGAGTCAGTTTCTGGTAGAGCCCAGACATGTTCACCTAGTTGTTGCAAAACATGTGATGATGTACCTTAAAGGTACATTAGATTGTGGTCTCAGCTATGATAGAGATCATGATTTCACACTGAGTGGGTACACTGATTCAGATTGGGTTGGAAGTGTCTTTGATAGGAAGAGCACTTAAGGATGTTGTTTCAGTTTGGGATCAGCCATGATCTCATGGCAGAGTACGAGGCAATCAAGCATTGCTCTCAGTACAACGGAAGCAGAATACATTGTTGCGTGTTCTGCCAGTTGTGAATCCATATGGCTTCGTAAGTTGTTGACTGGTCTATTCGACCTAGAGATGGAAGCAACCACGATCCTATGTGATAACCATAGTTGTATAAAGGTGACAGAGAATCATGTATTTCATGACAAGTCGAAACAAATAGAGATCCGATACCATTACATCTGTGACATGGTGCAGAGAGGAGCCATAAAGCTCCAATATGTTAGCACGGATGAATAGGTTGTCGATGTGTTGACCAAGCCTCTATCTCTTGTAAAGTTTGAGCACTTTCGAGATAAGCTTGGTATAGTCCGAAAGGACCTCCCTCGATAGGGGGAGTAGTGTTGTGATGATATGCCAGCCTAGCACTTTGTTTCCAGCTTAATTATTATGTGGTGTTTCCATCTTAATTATTGTGTGGTGTTTCCAGCTTAATTGTTGTGTGGTGTTTCCATCTTATTTGTTCTGTGGTGTTTCTAGCTTAATTGTTGTGTGGTGTTTCCAACTTAATTGATGTGTGGTGTTTCCATCTTAATTGTTGTGTGGTTTTTCCAGCTTAATTGTTGTGTGGTGTTTCTAGCTTAATTGTTGTGATGATGTGTCAGCTTAATTGTTGTGATGATGTGCCATCTTAATTGTTGTGATGATGTGCCAGCCTTGTGCTGTGATGATGTGACAACTTAATTGTTGTGATGATGTGCCAGCCTCATGTTATGATGATGTGCCAACTTAATTGTTGTGATGATGTGCCAGCCTCGTGCTGTGATGATGTGTCAGCCTCGTGCTGTGATGATGTACCAGCTTCGTGTTGTGATGATGTGACTAGCCTCGTGTTGTGATGATGATGTATTAATTTTACACTAATCCATGTTGATACAAATGATGATATCATTCAATCTCTCCGTTGTGAATGACGATGTGGATGATGAGAAAAACTTCCGATGATTTATAGATATGCCAGTCAGTGTTCCAAGATGTTGTCCTCTCACTCACTTGATGTTGATGATGATGTTGTCTTCTCTCTCACCTGATGTTGTTGTAGAATACCCTTCTTGTTAAGGGGGAGTGTTAAAACAATATAACTGCAAAGAGTATTCTAATTATTATTGATGTATTATTCATTAGATCAATCCCCTTTTGCGGATTGATCATACCAACTATTGTAAATGACCAAATCCCCCTTTGCAGATTGGTCAAACACTAATTTTAATAGGCATAATAAGAAGTCGGCCCCATAATATATTAAAGGTGGTTATAACCACCCAGAAGAAGAAGTCGGCCCTGCTAGTGAAAATACACCTCCGTCCACATGTGCCAGAATAGTATATATAAAGAGGCTAGCGCCTCATTTGGACACACACTCACTTGTTCATCAAGAAGCAAGTTCAAAGCTGCAGTTGGAGAGGAAAGAAGAAGAGAGAGAGGCGCATTCTTGGTAGAGGACTTTCTGTATTTGTTTGAGTTATCTCTTGGCATTGTATTGGTTATCTATATTAAGGAATTTTTTGTTGGGTTTTCTCCCCCATGAGGGTTTCCCAAGATAAATTATGTGTCTCTTGTGATTGTGTATTTCTCAGTGATCCTATTTATGCTATTTTTATCTAATGAAATGAAATGAATCTCAATAATAGCTTAAACCTTAACATATATTTCAAATAAAAAGGTGGGCATTTCATATATGTAGCTTGGTATGTCGACGACATGTTGCTGATTGGAAACAACATGGACGCAATAAAGGAGGTGAAGAAGCAGTTATCCTCCAAGTTCGAAATGAAGGATCTCGATGTAGTTAACTTCATTTTGGGAATGGTGATTAAGAGAGATTGAGTAGTTAGAAAACTCTGGTTGAACCAGACGAAGTATATTGAAACATTTTTGAAACGTTTCAAAATGCAAGATCACAAACCAGTGAAGGTGCCAATTTTTGTGGGAGCAAGGCTAACTGCTAAACAATGTTCAAAGACACAGGAGGATATAGAGGACATGGCATGTGTTCCCTATGCAAGTGTTATTGGTAGTATAATGTATGCGATGGTCTGCACTTGACCAGACATTGCCCATGCAGTGGGAGTGTTGAGAAGATATATGTTGACACCCAGGGAGGAGCACTGGGCAACTGTCAAGAGAGTATTCAGGTATTTGTGTGGCACAAAAGACTATGCTATATGCTACCAAGGAAAATATGGAGGTGATAGTGAATTAAATGTACATGGCTTTGTCGATGTCGACTAGGATGGAGATTTGGATCGATGGAGGTTGACCAATGGATATTTCTTCAAGATATTCGGTGGAGAAATCAGTTGGATGAGTAAGCAAGACGCGGTCATAGCCTTGTAAACAACATAAGCTAAATATATGAAAGTCAATCATGGAAGCAAAGAAGTAGTATGACTACAAAAACTGTGTTCAGGAATCAGGTTTGAGCAGAGATCTATGAAGATAAGTTACGACAGTCAAAGCACAATATTTATGGCAAAGAACCCTGCTACTGCACATTGATGTATAATACCATTTCGTGAGAGACATGGTGGAAAGTAACAAGGTGCTACTGGAGAAACTAGACACATTGGAAAACATAGCAGACTCGTTGACAAAATATGTGAGTCTTGTGAAGTTCTCTTGTTGTAGAGAGGCAACGGGCATTGATGCCCTGGGTTTGTGAACGAAAGTTCAAAGGTCTCTCGGTTTAAACAAAGATGACAAAAAGTGGGATAATGTTGGATTGATATATTCTTTGCAGTGAAAGTTTAGGTGGATCGACTAACAATCAAAGTCGAAGGTCGAGGTGGTTCGACCAGGTAAAGACCAAGTGAAGGTGGATCGACAACAAGTCAAAGTTCGAGGTTATCCGACCGGGTAAATTTGAAGTCTAAGGTCGAGGAGTTTTGACATGGTAAAAACATTGATAACAAGTCGAAGAGGTCAACCAACAAGAGGTCGACAGGTGGGCATATGTCGACCGAGTGAAGACCGAATGAAGGCCAACTGGTAGTTGACAGATAATCTGACTTGGTAGTCGATTGTAACAGAATCCATAAATTCATGAGATTTGTAGCCAATGATCTGCATGGATCTATAACTGTTTTTGGGAGCCTTTTCTTTGGGTTTTGCCTATTGTAAATCCTATAAAGAAGGCGTGTTGTAAAGCTATAAAATATAATCAATAAATCCTGAATCTTTAGATGATGAATGGATAATCGCCAAGAGTTTGTAATTTAGAGGTTGTTGGTCATGCAGATGTAAGCCAAGTTGGCTATAGGGTTGTTCTTGTGAAAGCAAGAGGGTGTGATGTTGATTGTGTCTTAGGCATGGACCAAGGTTAGACATGTAACCTTTTATTCTGAATGAGTAAGACAACAAGAGAGCCGAACACTCAAGGAATGTTCGTTTTCTAGGTTTGTCTTTCCAGGGTAAAATCTTTGTGTATTGTGTGATTGTTGTGTAAATTACTTTCTTGATTAAATCTTTCTTCCTCTCTTCTGCTAGATTTAGAGTGGAAGTGTGTCTCATTTCCTAACATTGAGAACCCCCACGACAATTCTTCTAGGTATATATGTCATTGTTGGTCTACAGATCAATTAGTTGTTGGTCATGGATAAACTCCTTGAAGGCTATATGATCCAGATCTAGGCATCAGAGGCCCCCTTTATTTTCTTCTAGAGAGGTAATGAGATTATAATTTCCCCCTATTGTCCAGAAATGTGGATGGGTTAGTTTTGTAATGTGTTGTATTTATTGCAAGAACCGTAGTTTTTCTCCAGGCTGTTGTGGTCCATTGGTTATGAACCTCATGGTGTCTTCTCCCAAAGGTCAAAACTTTGTTGTAATGCTATGTTTAGCGGAAAAAAAAGTTCCAAATAAGAATCTTGTATGGATTCCACAGGAGTGTTAAACCCCGTATTGCACCTACAAAATCAATGGCCATAGAACATCCTAGTTTCCAAATTTTTGAGAGGAGTTTCCCAAGCATTTCCGCCAAATATTTAGTTTCCTGGAGGAGCATTATTTCTGGAGATTTTGATCGTAAGTTATTTCGTAAGAGTCAGTGCTTACTCTTCCTATTGAGTCCTTAAATATTCCAAGAGACTACTTTCATTGGAAACTTTGGGAGGGTTGCAAAAAGTCTATGATTAGAGTATTATATCCTGAGTTAACCAAGATGTCTCCAATTTCCTACAAGAGTTGAAGGTTGGATTTTCGACCTCTTCTTTTATCCTCCTTGGGAGGACTTTTAGGCTTGATCTTATTGGGTTGTATTCCAAAATTTGGGTTTGGAGCGGGGGATATAAAGGATCATGGGGATTCCCTTCTTTGCTTATGCAGGGCCTTTCAAACCAATTGAATGTGCTCCAAAGGAATCAATTACATGTCATGTCTCCTTACAACATCAACAATGTTTTGCAAGTCAATGTCGTCGAGCTCCATTTCCTTTGTATCTATTTCCAGCCCATCCTTTGAAGTAGGAAATATAAGGGCATCCTCCATAAGAGGCATATAAGAGGGTGAGGCCGAGGTATTAGATTTTTTGGAGTCTTCCAGATCAGAAGGGGGATCTTCAGGTTTTCGATTCTTTCGATTGTTGGTGGTAGGTATCTCTTCAAGGACAATAGACAAATATTGGGGGAGAGAGTTGAGGGCATCAAATTTATTATTGTGACCAAGGTTATTTGAGATTCCATAGGGCCATTGCGATATCGACTTCCTGTTTGAATTACAATGAGAGGAAATCTTGATGAATCCCTCTTCATCTTTTTCCAGTTCTGACTTGGAGGGTTTGGGAAGATTCAACAGAGGGCAGTCCCGATACAGGTGTCCATGCTCATGGAAACGACGATAGCGGAAGGGTATGAACTTGTAGTCCAATGTTTGGAGCCATTCAATTTATTGGAAGGTCAAGCAAATCAAGTCTGGAATCAGAACAAAGACATTCATATAGATGCATAAATGAACATAGGATGTCTAGCGAACTTGTCTGGTGGCTTCAGAAGACTTGACAAAGGTACCGAGGGTATTACCAATACCTTCTAGAATCTCTTCCTCCCAGTATTCCTGCGAGAGAGAATAGAGTTGAACCCAGACATGTAAAAAGGAGAAGTATTCTTTGTCCAGGTTGAATTTATCCTTCCAGTATTGAAGATGTAACCCTGCAGAACAAAAGAAAAAGGGGCCATTCTCAAAGATTTTCTCTCGTTCCTTGGGGTTTTAAAAAATGACAGTTAAAAAACCTTTGGAACCAAGTTTAAGATCTATATGACATGTGGGTTTCCGCTGAGAGTTGATCCAAATAATTAGATCTCTCTTAGTTTTCTAAAGGCCTGATAACTTACCTATTAACGAATGATATTTCATGTGTTGCACGTACCAACCAAGTTTTTTTGAATGGATCTCAAACTTTGACATCTATGTTGCCTTTGGTATGCACTGGCCCAACTTCCACTTGGAGATGCCTCCTGGATTGAGCTCGTCATCTATCATAGGTTCCTCCCTGGAGGGATTCACATTTTTGGAGATGTCAGTGCTTGAACATGTTGGAGTGTCAGGTCGGGTCCAAAAGGACCAAATATAGTATTGTTGTTGCGAGGAGAGAGAAGTTGAGGGGGGTCAGACACCCCCCTCCTGCGGCGCCATTGCGAGAGAATCAAGTTTGAAACCCGTTGATGCGAGGAATGGAAATTCCTCACTCAAGCTTTTTTAAATCCCACTACTCTAGGGTGAGATAGGCGGGAATGCTACCTTGGAGATATAGATTATTAAAAAATATCAATCAACCCTCAATAAATATGTTCTTGGGCCTGATGTTATTATCAAGTCGTGTGCTTTTGCTAAAAAAAATATAAAAATGTTTATGTGTAAATGTTTATATGATTTAAATGAACAAAATAATGAATACATACAATATGAAAACCAGTAACCACAAGTCTCAATTGAGAATAAACCAGATTTTTATTAACGATATTTTTATGAGTTATAGTGAAATGCCTCTTTTCAAACCCCTACAAGGATATGGACCAGAATCAGACTTAGAGGTCTAGGATGGAATTATAACAATCATACAAAGACAACTA
>ML843806.1:0-17857 GCA_009831015.1 Picea engelmannii | reverse complement strand
ATACACTCATCACTTCACTTTATTATTTACCTTTTAAAATATCTTAAACCACTTTGATTACTTTGACCTTTTGGGGCTTCTAGATGACATATGAGGGTCCTCCAACTTCGTAAGGCCATAACTCTCAAACCATGAGGAGTTATTCCTTCCTGATTTATGATGGCCACCTGGTTGGTGAACATGAAGTTAGAGAAGGGGGAGATTGCTAGCAGGAAAATTCCCCCATAACTATACCAGGGTTTAGAGTATAGACAGAAAAAATGACTCCCTAAAAGTCAATCTAGTTTCTACACTACCCCAAACATACCAAAATAGATGAACATAAAGCAGTGGAATAGAAGATCGATAACTATACCTTTTATCCAACGTCTGGTGATGATATCCTCAAGCTCTGTAGCTCCAAAGGTTGCAAGTCTCCTCCCAAAGCTGACCTGCATCCAAGCCTAGGCAAACAAGGCTACAAGCATGCTATTTATATTCATAAATTAGGGTTAGATACCATTTGTTATGTATAAATCAAAGAAAAGACATAAAACATCATCATTTGAGATAGGGAAAAGAGATTCTTTTATTCATTAATCAAAGATTGAAACTTACAATCCTCGCAGGTCGACGCTCTGCGAACCTGGTCCGGGCTCCTCTTGATAATGCTCCAAGTGCACCTTCAATAAGTCTCTTCTCACAATCTACTAATCACCTCAAGGGAAGGGAATGGATTGAATGGAAGAAAAGGGGCTAAAGAGGGAATGTTGAGGCAGTAACTCACAAAAGGTTGCAAATGCTTGGGCAAGGAAGGGAAGGGAATTTGGGCAGAGTTTCACCGTTCTAATGCTTGGTTGTGAAATGAGACCCCAAGACCTCCTTTTATATGACAAACAGATGGTTATTCGGTTGGGGGACGAGCTATAGCAGGTGAATTGGTTGGGAAGCCTCCAATAGCCTATAAATTCCACCGAATTCCTTACAACTTTTTAATTTTTGGAACTTTTCGAGGTATATGCGGGTTTTTTAGTGTGCAGCTAGCATATGTACGTGGGTTGTCTAGCATGCAGCAAGCGTATGTACGCGAGAAGTAGTGCATCATGGTGCGTACATGCTCTAAAAATTGTTTTTTTAAATAGATTTCCTCAACAGTGATTTGGAAAATTATGCAAGTAGGAAGGCCAATGCCATGTATGCATTAACAGATGCCCCCTAATGTATGAGGTCAGAAGAGAAACTAATGGTCAAGATACATTACAACATCTTCACCAATGCACAAAATCGAGTGAGCCCGGGACCAGAGTTCGGGAGGTGTCGTCTGCAAAACAACAATTGTCTCTCTGAGGCGGGCATACCCATGTTTGGGATGAACTAAATCATGGTTTCCAATCAAACACACTGCAGATCCATGTCATATAACTATATAAAGTGTAGTCGCGAGCAATACACAACGGATCGACATCTCAAAATCAGTCGAAGATATACAAGTATAGTATGCATCTTCAAGAAGCTAGTGACGCCTGTGGCTGGAGATGAAGTCTTCATAGCTCGAGCAACAACTTCAAGATCTTCATAACTCAGGTAGGAGTACAATGGGAGTGTAATACTCACTACTATGAGGTCTTCGACAATCCGTCGAGAAAAGACTAGAGGATCTCGATGATTAGGCAGAGAACTTCATCGATTTTGAATCTGGACTTGACTGGATTCTCGGGATGGTTGAATCATGAAATTCAAGAGACAAACTACAAAAAGGCCAACTCAGGTTGGGTAAAACTTCCCTTGGACAAAAGCAAGAAAGATGATCAGACTCAGGCAACATGACATTGACATAAGTTCGTGATGCAGGAGGCACCACAAACTCTCCATATGTCTGGAAGAGTAACTA
This sequence comes from Picea engelmannii, assembly GCA_009831015.1. NCBI lineage: Eukaryota > Viridiplantae > Streptophyta > Pinopsida > Pinales > Pinaceae > Picea > Picea engelmannii. The sequence goes on along the minus strand of ML843806.1, from coordinate 15,987 downwards.
AACAGAGGCGGACACAACTCTATGTAGCGATAACAACTTCTTAAGGTCCTACTAGATCCCAATGCTTGATGGACAAACATAAGTATGTGCTTTGTCCAAGGGCGACTATCTTTGTTGCTGAAAAAAAAAAAAAAAATTCTCGTCCCCTCTTTTTGGAATATTTGATTTTTTTGTTTTTTTAAATTTTTAAAGAGCTTAAAAAAGAATAAAAGAATGCTACGATACAAAGGAGGAAAGGAGTGTCATGAGAAAGAAAACTGGTTCCAAGCGCATGGAACATACTAATGCTCAGAGGAAGGAGACATGTGCAGGATAAGGACACTCGGGGAAAATTCCTCCATGGGTCAAGTTGTCAGATCGCAGAGGCAAAAAGTGTTGCAAGGCTGGCGTATAAGGAATGCTTCAAAGGTTCAGTTGAGAGCAACATGGAGCCGACATTAGGCCAAAGATGCAAAGATGAGACCCGCAATGCGATTAAGCATGACACAGTGAGACCCCTCTATGTAAATTTTTACGAGCCCAGAGAAGGTAAGCTCGATAGTTTTTGCATGTTTAGAGAGTCTAAAAAATTGCAAAAGAAGACTCCAGGGAGTACCTTTTTCGGAGTTAGTCTAGTCGGTTCGAAAAAGGGTTAAACTTGCACCGAAAAGACGTCTTTTCAAAACCATTTTAACGAGTGTGACAAAGACAATATCACTCAGCTATCTTTTCAATTTTAAGGAGTCTGAAAAGAGCTTAACCATGGACTCACAACCTTTTTCTGAGTTTAGTCTCCTTAGCCCAAAAAAGTATAAAAGTAACCAAGGAGAACTCTCTCGGCGAGACGAATCTCCCAAGGCGTACCTTTTTCCACTATAATCTACTGGCTGGAAAAAGGGTTAAACCCATGCCAGTAGATGTTCTTCTGGACCAATTTAACGAGTGTGAAGGAACAAGGTCACTCGACGATCTTTTCAATTTTAGGGAGTCTGAAAAGAGCTTAACTATGGACTTCAGGGGGGGGTTCCTTTTTCGTAAGTAATCTCTAAGACCTGAAAAAGGTGATAAACCAAAACCAAGGAGAATGTTCCTTTTTTGAAGATTTAGTCCCTTGGGCCCAAAAAAGGGTTAAACTTACGCCTAAGAATACTCTTCTAGCGAACCAAAGTTCTTAGAGCATACCTTTATTCATAACATTAGCCATCTAGACCGAAAAATGGGTAAACTATCGTCGGATAGATGTGCCTTCAAATTTGAGTTTGGAGAGCGTGAAGGGCAACAATATCGCTCGACAATCTTTTCATTTTTAGAGAGTCTGAAAAGGGCTTAAAGAAGACTCCAAGAGGCTACTTTTCTCAAGTAATCCAAACGAGATCGAAAATAATAAAATAATAAATACAGTCTCGTTGGATGTTGCTTTCGAATTTTAAAGTGAGATTGAAAGACAACAAAGCGTGCTCATTAGGGAGTCCTAAGGGTAAGGCCAAGAATGATGATTAAAAGAATGAATCTTCGATATGTAATCATGACGGGACTAATCGAGGACTCCCAAGCCTATAGTCAATACTGACAACATGGACACAAAAAATGCAATAAAGGATCTACCTAGGGCATCCATGTAAAGGTAGGCTCTACCAACTAATTATGACACTTCTAAAGAAGCAATGAAGGTTCTTTGTCGCACCTTGGTGGGGTCGATCCTATGGCAAAACAAAAAAGACAACGAGATGCAGAAAGTGGGAATGAAATCCTAACTTACATGCAAAAGTTGGAAAAACGACTTTTACCAAAGGATGTCAAAAAATGTAACCAATCCCCCCAAAAATTACCAAACCAAAAGGAGAAAAGTACCGAAACGACCAATATAAAACTCAGAAGTGAATTCGAGTAACCACCAAGCCAGGAAAAATGACAAAGGGGACCAAAAAGGGGAAAAAAGGGACAAAAAAGTCTATAAATAGAAGTGGACAACTCATTTTTACCATTACAAATTGGAAATTAACCAAAAGGTCAAAAAACCCCTTTGTTAAAAGCATGGATTCCGAGAGCTACAGTGGATGAAACGACCTTCTGCTTGGACCAAGTAAGTACAAAATACCTATGTTTGCATTTCAATTTCTCCTTTATAGTTTAATTTTTAGTTTGGAGGGGGCGCGCTCTTGTAAAAAGGACGGACCTACGTGTATGCAGGTTGTCCAAGGCCAACCCGTGTATGTACTCGGGTAGAATAATAAACAACCCGCATACATACGCGATTGTGTAATAAGCAACCCGCGTACACCCTCCTTTACCTTGAAAAAATAAAAAAACAAGTACTAACTCCTGTCCACTTTTGTCATGTGATAGGATGTATGTTCACTGGAGGGAGAGAGAGCATGAGGAGCTCGACGTCTTGGTCGAGGAGGACCCTATGGCCATCGCTGCACTGAAACAATGCGGATTATGGAATTTCTTCCAGTGTCCATTTATGAGGGAACAACCGAGGTTACTCAATGCTCTTGTCAAGTAATGACATCCCGATGTTGAGGAATTTATGCTAGAGGGTCAATCACTGACTCCGACCATGGAAGATATATACTTTCTGACTGTCCTCTCGAGAAGAGGGGAACCAATCAACTTGAGGACTTTTTCTCTAGGCCCTTTCAACATCGAGGATTACATCAGGATGTACTGCGAGGCTAACATTGAGAAAGTAGGTTCTCAAGTACCGATCCACAAGATCACCATCCTCTCTTTACGAGTGATCCTACTTCTGATCGGGTGGATTACTGGATCCACAACACTTCATCAAGGCTCACGCACACATATGCATTGTGCCATTCAATGTTTGGAGGCAACTATTTTTGACTAGAGTACCACCATGCTTGTATGCACGAAGAGACATCTTACATAGTGTCGACAACTTACCAACAAGAACCTCGGGTTTGGTTCTATTCTATGCTCCTTCTTCTTTGAGAGGGTGCTTAGTCTTAGTCCTAGAGAGACGATACGGGGGCATGTAGCCTCCTTCCAAGCAGTGAGCAGGTGGGTAGCTTTGTTGCCTAGACAGGGTAGAGGGAGGACTATAGAGGCCCTCGACGACAATTTTTTTGACTCATGGCCATGTCAGATCGTTGATCGAGGATTACCCCTATGTAGGGATCAACTTCATCAGAGACCCGAACATGCCTATGCCTCCCGACGAGGAGCGTGGCATGATAGGTAACATATATTTTAAGTTTATTAAATTTTTAATTTTTATATATATCCTTTTTATGTGTGTGTAGAGTACTGACTTGTGTATTTGTTATGTATAGATGTGGGGCATGTTTGATTGGCAGACTTCGCCAAGACTCGACATTTTCCTCGACTAGAGGCAGGACCAGCAACTGCGGGAGGACCCCCAGCCGGAGAGGCTAATAGAGTCTTACAACGAGTGGAGCGAAACCTCACTATGCTCACTCGTGTCGTCCCTATGGTTGAGATCGAGGATCTCCCCACGGCTATGCAGCCACATGTAGTAGGGGTGCCTTAAACTTGGGTCCAACTGTTCTAACATCTTGTGAACGTTGTCGTTCATTATAGTAGGGCCAATAGGCCTCGTCCTTAGATAGTGTCGGACTATTGATGTGTCGAGGGAACTTTTTGTACTATATGTATTTTTTGAGGGCGTAATCCCAACGATGTAGACCGGTGACTTTTGAGGCTTTCATGCCCACTTTTGTACTCATAACATTATTTTTTGGACACACACACACACATATATACATCTTTCTTGCTTTATGGATAACATTTTTTACAAATGTACTTACATGTGTATGTGTGTGCTTTTCTTTTTATATGTGAGCAACATGCCAATATAAAACTTGATTAGCTAGAGTATATGTTAGATGATTAAATCTCCTAGGAACATGGATATATGTAATGTAATCAAAAGATCATTGTAAGAGATGTGCCCTAAGGAATCGTCGTTGCAGAGTGGGATCATAAACGTGGTAAACCCCATTTAACTGAGACACAACCAGTTGAGCATCTAGGTAAACCTGGAGGTGACAAATTCCATGTGACAAAGCGTCAGGAAGCAATTCTATCACTGCGTTGTACTAGACAACATTATTTGTAGCATCGCCTAGACAATTACCTTCGGAAGATAGCAACTGGCCTCCAGGTGTGAAAATCACCCAAGTTGTGGAAGCAAGCCTCCGAGTGTGTCGGCTAGCGTCATTCGCGAACCCAAAGTAAACCTCTCATTCACTTGACATCTGCCACAACGAAAAAGAAGACATAAATAACTACAGGTCTATAAGACAAAAAAGACAAAAAAAATGTATAAGAGACTATACATATATACAAAAAGCCACCCAGGTGACCAACCTAAGAGTAATAGTTCTTAAGGTAGAGCCCATTTCTAGGCTTCGCCAAATCATTTCCCTCAAAATCAACCAGACGGTAAGTGCCCTTCTCTAAGACCTCTTTCACAATAAACGGTTCGAACCACATGGCTTTGAACTTGCCCGCCCTCAGGGGATCTTTGTCTTGATCATAGACCAGGACAAGATCACCTTCGGAAAAAATCTGAGGGTGAACGGACCGATCGTACTGACACTTGAATCGTTGCTTATGAGCCTCATTATCTAAGGCTGCATCGCGATGATGCTCATCGAGTTGCTCGAGATATAGTAGGTGTTCCTCGAGCAGTGAAGTGTCTGGCAATAACTCTACTTCAAACTTTAAATAAGGGATCTGACACTCAATAGATAAGACTGCTTCCAACCCATATACGAGTTGAAAAGGTGAAAAACTAGTGGCAGTCTTCACAAGCATCCAATAGGCCCACAACGTTGAATACAACATCAAATGCCAATTGGACTTGGTAGAGTTGATTGTCACTGAAGAATAGTTTTGAGAGACTTATTCATAGCTTCAACCTGACCATTCACTTGCGGGTAGTAGGGTGACGAATTTTCATGTTTAAACCCGAGATTTGACGTTAATTCAGTCATCATTTTATTGTTGAAGTGACTGCCATGGTCAGTGACAATCTCCTTCGGGATACCGAACCTTGTTACTATCTGGTTAAAGATGAAAAGAGTTGTGGTTTTGCCTTCATTGTTGAACATTGGCATAGCTTCGACCCACTTCGTGAAGTAGTCTACCACTACAATGATGTAACGATGCCCCCTGGTTGAGGCTGGGTGACATGTAGTAAAGTCAATCCCCCACTTGGTGAAAGGACCAACAAAAATGACAAGAAACATAGGAGCAGGGTTTGCCTGTATCTTCTGACATAATATCTGGCATGGGTGGCACTTCTTAACTGCCTCCACACAATCCTTGATTGATGAGGGCCAGAAGTAACCTGCACGTAGAATCTTTTGGGTTGTTTCCAACCCAGACAAATGACCGCCACATGCTCTAGTCTAACAGTCGTTCAAAATGAGCTATGCTTCTTCATGGGTAAGAAATCGCCGAAGAATGCAATCTACGCCTCAATGATACAAAGTGTCATCGAGTATAAGATAGTTTTGCATCTGATGTCAAATTCGTCGACTCTCATCGTGGGAAGTAGAAGCGAGACACTTCAGAGTCTAGAGATACCTAAGTATATCTCCATACTAGGGTCCGAAGATGCAATTAGAAAAAGATCTCCATTAATAGGCGATTCTTCGGGCATGATATCACTAGACTCAACCTGAAGTTCCGATATGAGTTCGATAAAGACTAATGACTTTTTGGATTTCGCGGAAACAAAATCCAAGTCAAACTCTTGTAGGATGACTATCCATCTACTAATGTTTCCACCAATTACCCGTCATGTTAACACATATTGGAAAGGGTTGACGACGACGATGATAGTGGTCTTGCGAAGAAAAATGTAGTGACGAAATCGTTGGACAACATGGACAACTACCAAGGTAAGTTTCTCAACATGAGAGTAGTTGAGTTCCAGTCCAACCAGGCCTCGACTAAGGTAATATATAACGTGCTCTTCGAGCATGTCGTTTTCCTGAACCAAGACCATGCCAATGGTCGACTCAGCAACAACCAAATACAACAAGAAATCTATGTTGTAATCAGCAGGCCGAAGCAGAGGGGAAGACGTCAGGGCATGTTTCAATGCTTCAAAAGAGCACTGAGAAACCTCATCCCAACATAATGTGACCCCTTTTTTTAATAGATGCATAAACCCTTTAGTGATCTCTGCATAATTCGTCGAAGAAAATTTGCTTTCCCCTATAAGCTCTAAAGTTGGGGTATTGTGCATGAGGGAGGCAATTGAACTATCGCCTCAACCTTGAGAGGATCGACCATGATCCCTATCATCGATACAATGAAACCTAAAAGACGACCTGACGTCATGCATAAAATGAACTTGTTAGGATTCAAGCGAATCCGATAGTAACGACATCGCTCAAAGATTAGTCGTAGATGGTCGGGATGATCAAATCTCTTGCGAGAACATGATGCTAGATCATTGAGATATGCCTCGACTATGTGTTTGAGGTCGTGAAAAGTGAATGACATGGCCCGCTGAAAGATGGCTCCAACATTATTCAGGCCAAAAGGCATATTTCGATATGCGAAGGTACCCCAATAACAAATAAAAATCATTTTATGTTGGTCCTCGGGTTTGATTTGAATCTGATTGTATCCTGAAAAACCATCCATGAACGAAAAGACTTCGCAGCCTGCACATTCATCGACTATCTGATTGATAAATGGGGTTGGGAAATTGTCTTTCGAAAAAGCCTTATTCAAATCACGGAAATCCATACAAACATGAATCTTTCCCTGTTTCTTGTTGATCAAAACTGGGTTCGACACCCATTCTGTCAATTGTGCAGGGTAGATAAAACCAACTTTGAGCAGTTTTTTTACTTCTTCCTTGATTTTTGACGCTTTCCGAGGATTGACTCGATGAAGCTTCTATCGGACCAGTTTGGCATCAGAGTAAGTCGTGATTTCATGTTTGACAATTCGTGGGTCAATGTCTAGCATCTCCTCATAAGACCATGGAAAAACGTCACAAAATTCCTTGAATAACTCAGTCTAAGTTCGAATCTCTTCGAGAGAGCAATCCACTCCGATGAAAACATTCTCCACGATGCCAGGGGTTCTGGAGATATCGATTGGAATCATTGTAGCAATGCTTTCCATGATAGCCTTGGTGTAAACTCTATGCATAGCCATAGGATTGATAGGACAAGGGATATGTCCATTCATGGTCAAAGTAAACTCTCCCGCCTCTATTATCCTAAGCTCGGGAAGGAAATAAGATCTATGATGTAGATCATCCCAAGGTCTGTCGGGACCAGTAATTGCCTCAAGAATCACCTCGTCAGAGGGAAAGATCAAGTCTAAAGGATCTTGAGCGGCAAGAGAATATTGAGCCCAAATAGTCTCGAGAACTCGATCGAACTCCTGTGAGGGAGACGGATCAGGGTTGGTCGAAGCTTGTTGGACAATTTTGTATGCAACATCAACCACGGACAAGGGCATGGCCATTCCACGATGCCCTATCCCTTCCATCGAGGCCAATGGGGAAGGTAAAATCCACGGGTCATTAAAGTAGCTCATTCAAAAAGATGACACTTGAAAAATTGCAGCCCTCGGCTGGTCGAGAACAACCCATATAATCTTCACTTCGCTAGAAGGCAACGGGTAATCAAAGAATCCCATCAACAATGGAAACAAACCGACACCTAAGTTGGCAGTGCCAGGCTATGGGTTATCAATCATCAGGACCATGGAAGCCCTCGATGAAGGGTCGAGACGAGAGAAGGACAATTGGTTGATGGTCACAATCCGACCCTCATGTGGAAATCATAAGACCCAAAAAATTGTATCAACCATCACATGTATCGCATAAGTCCAACTTCTTCCTAACAAAATATTGTAGTCGAGAGGTGCATCGACTACCTTGACTTTGACACACACAATTTTACCTCCCAATTGCATAGGGAAGGAAGAAATTATTCTGTGTGGTCTAAATGACCAACCGTCAAAAGTCGTAAGTAACGTTGGCGATGGAGACAACTCATGCTGGTCAATGGCCTTCCAACATGCCAACGACATCACACAAGTCGAGGCACCCTCCTCAACCACTGTACGTAAGATGTTCAGTGTAAAATATTTTGTGGTGTAAGCCACTACTATCTGAAAGGCAACGTGGTGAGGAAGAGGAGGTTTTAAGTTAGATGGATCGAAAACAATCGCTCCTGGGTTAGTAGTCTTTGCTACTCCCAATGTGGACAACAGATCTTTTCTCTGTGAGGGGAAACTCTGGAGGACCTTTAGAGAAGACATCACACAAGGGGTCTGTGCCAGATCCTCCACAACAGAGTAGTGCTGAGCGGCCCTCGTGTTTGGGTTATGGGAAGCCTTCTTAAACACACCTTTAAGGATGTGAATCATTGTTTCACCCACCGCCTTTTCAATTTGGAGAGGATTCGATGGGTTAGTGTCTTCCTTTCCCTTCTCAACAAATTCTAACGTTCCATAGTCACGAGTCATGGTCGATAAATGAGCCTTGGCATTCATCATGTAAATGTTCACGACCAGGGTGTTAGTGGTAGGCGCGGGGGGGACCCTGACTGCCCCCTACCACGCTTATGGACGCAGAAGCCTGAGCCATATTTTTCCCTTGTGGAAAAGGGTTCTTTAACATAACAAGTTGTCGTTGAGCTAATAGCTTCTTGGATTTTGTAAGCCGAGGGCACAGGTGATTCTGGTGGTCTTCCATGTAGAGATTACATGGATACTTCGACTTCTTCTTTTTAGTTTTTCCCCTGTCGACATTATTGGAAGCCTTTTTATCCCCTTTACCCTTCTTGTTTAGTTGTTTATTTTTTCCCTTGGTCTGCTGGTTGGCCTTGGGATTCATTGACTACTCACTGTGTACATTCGACGTATGGGTAGGGGAAACAACCGAACTCGGAGTTTGGTTGGCCACAATCTGTTGTATCGACAATTGTTGCAACTGATTTGACAACAGATCTGTGGACTTGTTTTGCAATGAGCCCACAATGCCATTGACGTGGGGCCCAGAATTTTGTTTGGCCCTATCGAGAGTAGATCGTGGCACATCTAGCAATATCTCGTAGAGCATGCCAGACTGAGAGTAGATCAGTTCTAGTTGTTGGGCTCTCATAATAGCCTCCTCCTGTGAAAACACTCTGGAAGTCACTACGTCCTTGGATATACAGGGAACCAAAGACTTCAAGAACCACTCAAGCAAGAAAGAAGGAGGGACCTTGACCTTAATCAAGCTCTTTCTATGTCGCCATTCTCAGATATGTGGTCAGCCTTGTTTTTCTCAAAGTTGGCCAACAATTCAGTGACGACATCGTATCTCACAAGTAACTAGAAATGGTTCAAGAATACCATCACCAAGTCATTAAAGTAAGAGTACCTCAGGCCATCGAGCTCAATATACCACTTCGTATCACCCCCTATAAGAGTTTGTTGAAAAAGGCGTAACTGAACAGAGTCGTCCTTCAACGAGTTTGACGATCACCACAAGTGAAAGCTAGTCACATGATAACCTGTATCTTCACCAGGCTTGCCCTGAAATTTCAAAATATCTGAAGGCAACTTAGTCAGCATGGAGGGACAACGCGGATCATGAAAGATTGGGTCATTCAGTAATCTCAACAAGTTTGGAAAATGCAAAGTTTCCAGAAAGGGTAGTTTTAGTTGTGAATTATTTATAGGAAAAGAGGGCCCTGGATTTTGACTAGCACCAGGTTGCCAGGAAAATTTGGACTGTTGGCTAGGGTTTTGGTAGAAACCATTGCCTTGACCAACAAAAGGTAATTGCATCTGTTGAGGCATCATCTGCTGACTCCCAAAATTGGACGACATAGCCTATGCAGGGATTGCTCCCTGTGTTGTGTTCCAAGGACCTTGGAAGGGGATGCCCCCAACCAATCCGACGGGCATAGCTAAAGAACCTTGCCCGAGGTTCCATTGAGTATGAAAGGGGTTTCCCCCAACTGACATTCCTTGCGAAGGAAAAGATCCCTACCAAGGATTCCAAAGACCCTGTGTGGAGTATACTACAGTCGTGGCTCCCTGTGAAGAAATGGTACCTTGCACCGGGTTCTGTTGACCAAAGCTAGGGTTGCCCCCAGCCAGGAAAGTAGTTGAAGAAAAAGTATTGTTCCCAAACACACCGAACAAATAGAACTACATAGATCCCACCAATGTCATCTAAGATGAAGGTCCTAAACTATTTCCATGGAACAAGCTATAATTAGTGTTGGCCCGACTGGCTACTGAAAAGCGTCGCCGAGCGAAGGGGATGGAGGAGGTATATGAACCCCACCATAAGGGATGGCATTAAAATGGGAATTAGTGCCTGCGGTTGACCCTTGCAAGGGAGAGTTTGAGATCCATGCCCCCAGACCCATGGTCTGTAAGGTAGAATATGTAAGAACCGAGTTCGTATCAAAGTCGGGCATCCCATATGAGAAGGGAGCGACCATCACATTCTGAGTAAATGGAATAGTGGTCAAAGCCGATAAAGGTATCAGACAACTACTCGAAGTCGCGGGAGTCAAGACAACTGAGGTCCTGAATAGTGAAGGTGGGGGAGGAGGCAGGATGCCCCCTCTAGTAGTAGTTGTAACGGGAGTACGGGGACTCTGAGATGAAGTAGCAAGATTCGCTTCTATTATCACTCGTAGAACTATCTGGCACTCAGAAGATGTCACCTCGGGTGGGACAATCTGAATCAATATCAGCACCGACAAGTCGGTAATTCGAGGATTAGTTGGCCTGAAACCTTTTGTCTCAATCCCATAAATGAAAGATTCCTCTGGAGCTGGAAAGTCTCCTCTCGTAGCAGGCTCGGGCACAGTTTCATGTGGCTCGATCACTTCGAACGATCCTTCTTGATCAATTCTTCTCCTCAATGGTGGCGAAGTTGGTAACAAAGTAACCGACGACAGGCCCTGAAGCCTTCATGACTAGCAGAGATGCTGATCTTCCACGTAGTTAAATGATCAAACGACACAGTAAGGCTTGACTAACGTAGAACACAAAGCACACACTAAATAGTTTCCTAAATATAAATCAAGCAGATGACTAACTAGTGGGAAGGATAGTTATGCTAATTGACACTAGAGAAACTAACCTGTGTAAGTGCAACTCGAACACGGAAGCACCCTCCGGGTATACTCTACGAAGCACGATCCGACGTCTGCCCTAGGTACCGCGATATACCCCTGCAGTCACCTGTGTAATTCCGTAAAATATGGGAAACTAGGTTACCAACTCGCAGTCAGTCACCAGGCGGGTACAATTGACAGTTGGGCATATCGTAATGAGCAGGATAACAAGTCTGAAGCCCCTCAAGGGTGCCGAAAGAAATTGGTATGGAAGACAACTGAAGATCTCAAACGGATTCGAGGTCCACAAAGCTTCGTAGGCAAATGCGATCAATATTGTTCCCAAGAAAGACCCTCAATATACAATCCCCACTACGTTTACTCCAACTTTGGAGGGGTTATCTCCTCTTCCTTTCCTCACGTGACCTCATGTTTATCCCCTGTGTTAGAGGGGGGTCTCAGCTAACTCTTACGACATTGGGATTAAGACACTCCCTATCTCAAACTCCAATGTTTGTTTTAAAGTGGCCTTGAAGAGTTTCCTCTTCACACCTAATTCAAGGCCCTAAAACCCTAAACTAGTTGGTGAACCCTACAAACATAAAGTCTAATAAATTTTAAGTTAAGCATTTGATTTTAAGGCTTGATTTACACAAAGGGTGTGGTAGTGAAACTAATGGTGTTATGAAGAGACGAATACGGAAAAGAACTTTAAAGCATTTGAAAGAAAAAATATATTTCGAAATTAAAATAAAGCTTGTAAAAACTCTTTGTAAAATTCAACTTTTCTAATCAATTTTTCAAGATCTTGTAAATGAAGAAATCCTAAAACTTGTTTTCGTTTGACTAAGAAAACTACTTATATTTCAGGAAATCGAAAAGAACTTTGAAATGAAGACTCTTTTTCTTCTGCAAACAATCTTGCCTACTTTACCAAACTAATGGAAGAAAATAATTTTTTTATTTTTATTTTTCCAACTGCTTTAACAAGAAAAAACTGAAGTAAAATCTTTTTTGTTTTTTCAAAACAAGAAACATGAACAAAGACAAAACCGAAAACAAGATTGATAAAGACCCCAAACCAACTGCGGATCGCATGGATTCAATCAAGAAACGAAAAGGAGGATCTAAAACTTGACAACTTGCTCTAAACCTTTTAAGGCAAACACAAGAAAACTAAGGAACAAGTTAACCGAAACTTCCACCTAAGATATGGCCATAGACAGAGACTCTGAATGGTTCAAGAAAGTCCTGAGAAGTCTGAACTTCTATCAGGAAAGAGACAAACTCTCTCTTTGTTAAAAAAAATACTTTCAAGACACAGAGACGCGAGCTTATGCATCAACAGCCTGCGTATGTATGCGGGTTGTCGACTATGAAGAGCGCATATGTACGCGGGATGTCTACTATGCAAAATAGGTATGTACATGTGCTTTCTAATGTGCAGAGCACGTATGTATGCGGGCTGACCCAAAATAGGGGGCATACACCTCTGAGACTTTTCAAAAATAAAAAGACAAGGCACACTAATAGGGCAGGGAAAGTTGGTATGCACCTTGCAGGTGACCAAAAACCCTTAAAAGACTCAGTAAACTTGACTGAAACTCAAAAGGGAAACAAGAATCCAATCAACAACCCAAAAAACCTCCCTAAAAACCCTAGAGAGACTCCCCAATGGAGTCGCCAATTCTGCTAGCGGGAAAACCCCCCTATAACTATACCAGGGTTTAGAGTATAGACAGAGGAAATGACTCCCTAAAAGTCAATCTAGTTTCTACACTACCCCAAACATACCAAAATAGATGAACAAAAAGCAGTGGAAGAGAAGATCGATAACTGTACCTTTTATCCAACATCTGGTGATGATATCCTCAAGCTCTGTAGCTCCAAAGGTTGCAAGTCTCCTCCCAAAGCTAACTTGCATCCAAGCCTTGGAAAACAAGGCTACAAGCATGCTATTTCTATTCATAAATTAGGGTTAGAAAGAAGCCCTGAGTTCTACTTGTTGAAGCCCTCACTCCTAGTGGTTCTAGTAATTGTTTCAACACCCCATCACTAGTATAAAAAGAATCATGAACTCACAGTCTGTTTTACATCTGGTGTAATGTATTTGCCTTAAAAAAATGATTAAATCTGGCTCTGGTTAGCATTGTTGTGTGCATGAAAGTGTTCTCTCCCTACTCTACCATTTCCTGAAGAAAAGCAAGGAAAAAAATGATTGTTGGTTGAAGGATAGTAATGGGTTTTGTTTGCATTTTCCATATTTTCACTTTCCATTACAGTTCGAAAAAGGTAGCTCCTGGTTTGCATGCATGAGACTCAAACTCGAGTTCTCTTTAAGTTTTTATGGGTGTTGTGTTATTTTTAGATTGAATAGAAGAAAACTTTCTTAGTTTATGGATAAAAATAATGGGTTTAAGACTTAGGTTGACTTCACCAAAGTTTTCAAATTTCATTGTTTCCTTGGTATTATGTCTGATTTATGCTGCAATTTCCAATCATTTGTTTTAAAAGGAAATGGATTGAGCTCGAATAACCCTATTTCCCTAGAGGTATCCATTTTTTCAGTTCCTGGTTTTATAATAGTTTTATCTTTTGAAAAGAATGGATACGGGTTCAAACCGACTTGGTGCCAATAGCCTGCGTACTCATTGGGTTGCACTTGAGTTGTTGTTCTGATTTAAAAAGGGTCGAGTATGAAATCAGACCCAAATTTGGTGATGTTTTTTTATACATATAAGGACTATGTACAACCAACTCTCTGTGTTACTCCTATATTGGTTTTAAAGTTACAGGTCCAAACCCTAACTTTGCATTGACAATACATGCTTGAACTCGGGTCTTTCAGATTCAAATACATGATGTCATTTCAATTCGAGCTATGCTTTTTTTATCGCTCCATTTCTTCTATCCATTGTGGTTTTGGTTGAAATATTCTCTGGGTTTGACTTAGTTTGGTCAAGCTACACATGCATGCAATATTGGTATAGTTTGTTCCATTTTGATTATTGGTTGGAAACATTGATTGGTTGACGATTTTGGCACAAATTTTAAATATTTGAAGTATAATTGAAATGGGCCATGGTTGTATTTTTTAGACTCCTAGCGTGTTGAACTTTTTTGGGCATCAGTATATGATTTTATTTGTTTACAACTTCGTTTTGAGCATGGATTACCATTGATTTAATAACAAAGACATGCTTGTTTATGGTTGTGGCTATAGTTTGGAAAGACATGTACTTTAAATAGCTCATGTATACAGTTGGTTGTTCTGAATATCATTATAATGACTCATATTTTGGATGGCATAAAAAAGAAGAAATGATGAAGTCGTGTTTCAAATGGATTATTATATAGACTTCCATATTTTCCTCATACATATCACCTTACTTTCCTCAAGTTCCATTCATTACAATTCTTTTTTCCATTCTAGTCCTATATGTATAATTAAGATGAAATGCATAAGATAATCGACATGGTTAATTTGAAGCAGAATTGGATTATAGCATGGATGTATGATTGGAAAGGACTTGGGAATTGTTTCTGGCTAATTGGTATCATGATGATATATACAAACGTGATTTAAAGTTGAAATATTGAAGAATCTCCTTGCAATTTTTTGTTCACGTTTGAGGAAATAGTGGTTTGTACAAACAATCTTATTTCAAATGAAAATTTTCTTGGTGAATAGTAGCATAGTTATACTTCTATCCCTATTTTAACTTTTCCCCTTCATTTCCCTTTTGTGTTGCATGGTTATGATACTCTCAGAGCAAAATTAATCATGATGACAAATTGTATTACATGTTTAATTTTACTGTGTCTTATATTTCATGTGCTAATTTGATTGTGATGGATATAGGTGAGCTTCTTCATCATGGGTAGTAGTAGAGGAGGGAATAGAGGAAGAAGAGGGAGATTTCCTAATAAATTTTAGCAACTTGGGGGGCATAAAAAGTCGATATTCTCTATACATTAACGTTGATTCTAATGGATTTCAATGGCTGATTCAAACCGAGTACTTAAATCTTGGTGGACAACCTAACTTGCCTCAACCCTAAGTACCTCCTAATGTCATATTGTAGCCTCACCCTGGTATTGCCAATGTTCCTGAATCCTTTGTGCAACCACATGATGATGGATAGGGTGGTATTCCTAATAATCCATCTTTTGTTTCCAATCAATGGCTCAATGACCCCCCTCCTCCTCCGATACACCCAACATTATCGATTATCACAAATGAGTATACACCTCCTCCACCACCTAAAGATCACAAAATTCCCCTCCATAACTCTCAGACAGACAAAGACAAGCAACCAATTACCTCTCCCAACATGGCTAAGTCTTCTTCCTCTGCTCACTCCAAGATGAAATCAACAAGCAATGGTAAGAGAAACATAAGTGATATGCATCCAAAAGTAGCACAATTGAAAGAGAAAAAGTCTCAGTATGAAGACTTCATCAGGGAAAGGGAAGAATTCTTTAAAAAGAAATTCCCCGAATTATTTTGACTTTGTTTTTTATACTTGACTATGACATTACTATTTTTGGATAGATGGAAGAACCATGATATTTCTTTTTAAGGCTTAAATATCATGTTAAATTATGGGAGGTACAAGTGATATATGTCATGGTATTTTGGATGAATGATGTTTGTGCTTTATGATGTTGATTTTTAATTTTCTTTGATTATATTATGGAGCGACAAGGAAAATCTAGAAATGATTATTGAAATAAATGATGCATGATAGATGGGGACCCCACCTATTTAGTTATTATATTTATCTGTATCATATAAAATACTTGTCCTATTTATTAACTAAATCTATTTAACTTTAGTAACTATAATTAGTTCAAGTACTTGGAGAACTACCTTTTAGAGAATAAAAGGGAGAAAAGAAGGACAAGGAGGGGAGGA